>JAGXCT010037159.1:71616-89772 GCA_022495035.1 Philopotamus ludificatus | reverse complement strand
GTTAATTTTGAGTTTCTTTTTGAATTACAATATTTAATAATTTATTATTTTGCGACATCTATACACATTATTTACAGCATACATTTTCAAATTAAAAAGTCAAAATAATACCACGTTTCTCCAAAAATAAGATACATTAGTGCTTATTTTTGTAGGATGTCTTATCTATTTTTTTTAAATCTTTATTAATTAAGTTATCTTATATTTGAGACGTTCTCTACAATAAGTAAATTGACAAGACAAGAGTTAATTTCCATTTAATTTTGTGATAAACACATATTTTATATTAAGTGTTTTGTTTATTAATCTTTTAAAGAGGGAGGGTTGGAGATTTCAACCTCATAATGCCCCATCTGTTTTTATAGTTACAAACCGCCTCTGATTTAAAATAATTGAAAGAATTTTTCTACATTGAGATACCCAATTATAAAAACAATAAAAATAATATTTTATAATAAATTGGAAAAAAAACGAGAACCATTCTATCTAATTTTATCGCAGAATTTATATTCTAATTTACTTACCGTATAAATATTTGATTTTTTTTCAGGGAGGATACAGTTTACAAATTTTGGATCACTTAGAAAGATCTGTTTTAGATCTGACACCTTCCGTCAAAGGATCCAAATTTATTAAAGACGATCCCACGTAAGTGTTATATCACAGTTTTATCGTATGAAGTGATATATGGCATATTTTTATACTTATCGAGGCTTATCAGCTAATTGATAGATAAGAAAAAAATACTGCAATGTATCAAAATATGTTTAACAAAAATATTACTATTATTTTAATTAAAATATTAATTATTATATAGGGCGCAAGCATATCAAGTGCGACTTCCATCCGATTTTACTTGCTCAAATTGCACTCTACAATTGCAGAGAACTGCCGATGAATGGTCTGAAACTTATCGGTTTTGGTCTTGTGCTGACATTGATATTTTAACCAGTCAGTATTTTCATAAATCATTACGTTTATATTATTTGATTTATTAAACATTCCCGCATTTTACAGAAAAACAATATAGAGAAACTTGTTCTGGACATGGACGCTATTTACTTGCAAGATGTAAATGCGACAAATTATATTATGGAGCACGCTGTCAATACCATGAGGAATGTATAGATAATTCCGACTGTGGAGATCATGGTGTATGTGAAGATATAAATGCAACGACGGCTCCCAGTAAACAATGTTATTGTAAAACTGGATTTTACGGTGCCGGATGTAGAAAACGTATGAATTTTCTTTAACCGTTCAATTAACTTAGATTATAAATATTTATATAATTATTTTATGTTTATAGGATCGCCGTATAGAACTACAGCTCTGGATTTGAGTATTTATTCAAAGAAAGATTTAACCAACGATTTCAGACTGCATTGGAGAATATTAAAAGATGAAAAAGAAATTGAATTTGTGTTGGTCGGCAATGGAACATCATATCTTGGTTTGTTAAAGTTATTTCTTTAATGATATTTAACAATAATATCTATTTTTGATGTACAAAATTATATTTTAGCATTGGGATGGAGACCGAGACGATTTACCACATCCTGTAGAAACTTCCCAGTACTGGGAAAACCGATTAAACGTAAACAATTTGTCATTAATACCATTAATATCTTGTTTAATTTATTGTATTTACATTATTTTATATTTTAGAAAGTAATAAGAAACCTGAGCCATCTAGTGAGCCAGAACCTAGCGCTGAACCTAAACCGGAACCGAACTCTAAGCCGGAGCCATCGTCTAAACCTGAGCCTAGTTCCAAGCCTGAACCCAGCTCCGAACCTGAACCATCTTCAGAGCCTAATTCTAAAAAATTACCAGCTAGCAAACCAGAACCCGAACCTGAACCTAAAGGAGAACCGAGCTCCGAACCTGAACCGACCGGTGAACCGAATTCCACTCCTGAACCAAGTAGTGAACCCGAACCCAGCTCCGAACCTGAACCAAGTGCTGAACCTGAACCGAGTGCTAAACCAGAACCGAGTGCCGAGCCAACATCTACCAGCGAACCTGCACCCGAGCCAACAATTCGAAATGATATAAATAAAAAATATAAACGAGTTGCTGCAAATACGAGAAGTGCAATTGATTTCAATAAGAAATACGGAGATGATGTCACTGTCAAAACTAGTATCTCGTATAAAGTTTCCAGTAAACAAGGTAATTAATTAAATACATAATCACGATATTACTAAATATTTATTAGTTAACAATGATTATATACATAAATTATATTTTTAGGTCGTCGTAAACGGGCAATATATCCATCTGAAAATGGTATGTTCATTGAAATATATTTAAGTAATATCTATTCACTGACACATTGTTTTATACACCACTGATTAATTTATGATTGAATTGTGATGGTTAAAGATCAAAATTTGGGTACAAAAACAGAATCGGATTTAATTCTGTTAAGTGCTCAAAAACAGATTATTAGAGATGGTTAATGTTTCTATTTCTTTTTTTATAAATTGTCCTTGAACTGATCACATTTGGATAGGTTTAAAATTATTTTGATTGAATTTAAACCACAGGTTTCAACTATTAACAAGTTCTTATTATTATTGCACCACAAAGTAACCAGAATGTTCTGCACTCAATATGATTTTCAGCAATGCCTGCATACACAAAAATACGTTTAGACTTAATATGATTAAAATTGTGGTGGTTGGTCGTCACGTTTGCATGTTTTCTTTATTGTCTTAGATGAGCCAACAACAAAACCGGAACCGTCTGCAGAACCAAAACCGATATCAGAACCCTCTTCCGGCTCCTCACCCAAACCTGAGCCATCTTCTGAGCCATCCTCAAAGCCAGAACCGAATTCTAGTCCCGAACCATCTTCAGAACCCAACGCAAAACCTGAACCTAGCTCTGAACCAGAACCAGAACCAAATGCTGAACCCGAACCTAATGCCAAACCTGAACCCAATGCCAAACCCGAACCAAATTCTAAACCTGAACCGACATCAGAACCAAATTCCAAAGCAGAACCATCCGCTGAACCTGAACCGGCATCAGAACCAGAACCGAGTTCGGAATCAGCACCAACTCCGGACAAAGATGGTATTTTTTATATTAGAATATCTATACACATTTATATCCGCACATAACATTTACAATTCTTATTGATCATCTAACACATTACAAGTTTACGGAAAAAACAACTAAATATTAAATAAATTTAGCATTATGCATGATTTTTTTAAATTAATAACTACATCTAATATTTTAATAATTACAACTAAAACAATTGGTATGATCTGATGATGATAACAATACTACACTAAGATGATTCACGATTTAACCTATTTCATATTTACATAAAGATTTTTATATAACTCGAATGTACCAAGTTTTATTAATTTAAATACATATATTTAATACAAACAATAACAACAGACCCGTATTGATAGTGTAATTCGTAATTTGTATTAAAAATTGTCAAATTAATATATTATTGTAATTTAAGGATATTTTCCACAACATGCGTATTCGCCAAAACATGATTTTAGTGGAATGGATTGCACTGATATTATTATCGGCACAGCAAGAGGCAAAAATTTCAGAATCTTAGACTATTATACGAGAGACAGGTGCTTATTATATTATTATACGATGTTTATAATTTTTTAATCGTAAAATATATAATGTAAAATATGATTTACAGATCAACGCCACGTGTGGATTCCTTGTGGGGTGGAACCGATGATCTAACGGGAGCAATGGGTTTCGAAGAAAACGGTATCACGACCATCGTTTTCAGACGTAAATTAAAGGTAATTTATTTTGTAACAAAAAAATTAACTAAACGTGAATGCTCGATATTAAAATCATAATTTATTATTTCAATAGGCTTTGGAAAATACGGATCATACAATTGAAAATGATTTGATGCACGTTATTTGGGCACGAGGACAACGCTCTGGAAATTATGTGCACAGTCCGTTATCTGCTATAGAGAAAGATAAAGTTAGCGTACCCGATTTCTATAGACAGGATGAGATCAAGTATCACGGACACGGATCACAGAGAGGAGTCGTATCTATGAACTTCTTCGGTAAATTGATTATAATATAAATTATTATTGATTAAATTTATTCGACTCTATTTAATTTAAATTTTTTTTAGATGAAGATATGAAAATGGCCGAAGGCGGTGAAATCTCATTGCTCGAAGATGGAAAATGCGGAGGCGAATGGAAACTGCCACATAATTGTGACACAAAGAAAGGCAATTGTGAATATGCTGCCAGTTGGGAATATTTAGGATCGAAACGCGGAAAGGATGGCATCAAATTTACCATACAAACTACTAATGTTGGTAAATGGACTGGTATCGGTTTCAGCGATGATCAAAGAATGGTAAGATTTTAATCAAATTATATATTTAATTGATAATAAATGGCACTAAACATCAATTTTTTTCATCAATTAGTCTCAGACTGATGCCGTGATTGGATGGATTGAAAAATCAGGAAGACCGTTCCTAATGGATACGTGGATCAATGGCTACAGTGCTCCAAGATTGGACGTTCCTAATCAAGACATATACGATATCGGTGGTAAAGTCGAGGATGGCGTGATGACAATATCGTTTACAAGAAAACGGGATACAGGCGACAGGGAAGATTTGGCATTCACCGATGATAAATGTCTATATATGATGTTCCCTGTAAAGGGTGGAGATTATCATGACGTTAATAAGAAAACCGGAAAGCATGCAACTGTCCCGGCAGTTAGCTCCAGAAGGGTGTGCATTAAATCATGTGGAATCGGTAAATATCAATTAATTTCCTCATTAAATTACCCGCTTATGATTTTTAAATCATTTTTTTATTTTAGAATTTGAAGATGTTGTAACGACAGAAGCAACGATACCTGGACTTGCCGCGTATATGCTGCACGTTAAAATAATTAATCTAGCTGAAAATTACAATGCTCCCAAGCCGGGATCTAAGGAATTCGACGATTTGGCAAATACAATTACTCAAAGCTTCAAAGGTGCTTTGAAAAATCAGCCAGGATATCATAAAATAGCCGTCGATACATTAGAAGGGTATGAATATTTCTTATTAATTCTTATTCAATAAATAATCAATTCAATGAACATAAATTATTGGCTATTCACAGGCAAGACGGAAATCAAATATTAGCATCGCTAAGATTAGAAGTTGACGAATCAAACGAAGTCGACGGCGGCGCTACAGCTAGATCATTGGGCGCTAAGAAAAACAGCAAAGAGAGCATGATGAAATGGGAGGAAGCCGTCAAAGAAACTATTATTAAAGGAAAAGTCGGTGCATTGACAGTCGATCCTAAATATTATGTCTTTGAACCGCAAAGTCGTGAGTAATATTTCTAATATATTTTTTTTAGTTATTGCCGGATAATTTTATTTAAATCTCCATTTTAGTGGTATCCTCATTGCCTGTCGAGGAAGCCGACGGAAATTCAAGAACGTTCTTTGGATTATCTGAAACAAAATTGTATATCGTATTAGGATGCACATGTGCTCTTGTATTAGTTGCATTGTTGCAAGCCGGATGTACGATATATAAAAGCGCACGTACCACAACGCCGATAAATAAAGTATGTAAATTATTGATTTAAATATATAATTAATATACATCCTCATTATAATCCCGTTTTATCAATACTACAGGATCAATTAATACAGAATTCGGCATGGAAAGATTACTCAGTTGCCAACACTAATTATGCATTCGAATCGTTTGAAAATGATGAAAAATATAACGGAACCGCTAATACAAGAGACAGGTAAAATAATTATTTAAATTAATCTCAAATTAAATTATTTGAATAATCATCGCATTGTTTATAGATCGAGTACAATGCCCGTGAATAATGGTCAACCTCGTCATGCAAACGGAGCTAACGGTAACGGAACCAGAGTTCCACCACCATCCGGTGCAGCACCCGGATATTATAACGATACACGATCATTACAAAGACCACGAGGTCCACAAGGATACAAGTATGTTTATAAATACAGAGAAACCCCGTTTTTACGTGCCCAGAATTCATGTTTTCCCGCTATATGCGTTCAATTTTTAAAATCCCATTTTATTTTAGTACATTCAGTACCCGCTTTTACGTTTTTTGTTTCCCCCAATTTATACACATATCTAATTGAATGAGCGACGATTTAAAATGTTTAAATTAATATTATTATTAATTTCAAACATTATCAATATTCTTCCATCAAAGGGTTTTTTTGCCTTTTGAGGTGAAATTTCCCCCATAGTTTCCCCCATAAGTAATTGGAAAAGCATAAAAACCTTGGTGCTTCAAAAATGTCAAGTCAGTGCCGACAAAATATGCCTTTGTCTTTGATGGGAGCTAAGAAAAGAAAAAAAATCTTATTCATAGATTGATGCCCTGTTCATCCAACAAATTCAACAATGAGGAATATAAAATTAGCCCTAAATTCCAGCCCTTCAAACGCTACTAGTGAATCTACACCCATTAGACCTGGGAATAATCTTTGCTTTTAAATTAAAACATTACTACCGCAAAAATCTGGTACAAATAATATTATTAAGATTGGAAGTACGAGAAGATCCCAAAAAAAGTAAGATATCTATTTTAGATACAATGCATTATATTTATATACACTGGGAAGGAAACCCTAATCTGTTGACCAATCTAGTCTAGGTCTAGTCTCGATACTTTCGCTCCTCTTCCTTCTTTCTAGGGGACCCACCCCTCTCTGAGGAGGTCTTTCCTATGATGAAAGCATTGCTACTACGCGACAGGACCAATAATCACTTGCGACCGGCTACTTGAGACTCGTTTTCGGCAGTTGTGCATATGTATGCCTGTGTATATCTATATAGGTGTGTGTGTATGTGTGTGTGTTCGCTCGCTACTTGTCACTCGTGACTCGTTATAAGCAGATAACGCCTTAGGGAAGACAATAAACAAATACCGAGACAAACCCCATCCTACTTGCCTGGACACAGTCGAGAGGGTAAAATCCAATACCAACATGGTAGAAGATGTACGTCCAATGCCAGCAATGGCCAAGAGAGGGAAACTCTTTACAAAAAACAGGCTACCAAGACGGCTTGTGGTCCCGCAGTATGGACACGAAAGGGGAGCTCTCACGTCACGTGTGAGACTCAGGTTCCTTTGGCATCGACTGCCATTCGAGAGTTTAGTAAGGTCCATGCCCTCAGCGAGTGAGAGCCTTGTCGCTGGCAAATGACGATGATGATGACACTGTTAAGACATGGGTTGAAATTTATGAAAACAAGATTAAAAATTGTTTTCAAAAAGCTGGAATCGTTGAACAAGAAGAATGAAGGAACAAAAATATGAAATAGAAGATACTAGCGATGAGAGCCTCGGCAGGGCCAGGCTAGAAACACAAGTAGAAGATATTACGACGCACATTTCTATAGATGACTGGCAACAATTTCCTACAAAAACTTAAACAACTACATGGACATTAACGTGATGACATCTGAAGTTATGGATATCAATGATATTGTGGACAGTCACATTTACGTAAAACTTATACGATTAAAATTATCTGATGATATAAACTTAATCCATCCAATTCCAATAAAAGAAGATGGTATGAGGCACATTGAGGGCCTTAAAAACGCACAAGACTAAACTTTCTTACCAATTTATTAGATCGAACCAACACAAAAATACGTACAAAACCGATTTGTGTGATTATCCTAAATAAACAATAATTTAAAAAAATGTTTTAACCCTGAATCGTTTTCGTTTTCCCTCTAATTACGTATTTTTTATCGGTTATTTCAAAAACGTAAAAATTTGGTTTCACTGTATTTAAAAATATATATAAATATGAATTTTTGCTAAAATTGTACATATTTTTCAGTTATCAAATGAATACTGATCGTGCAGCACACTCGCTCCCGAGACAGCCGGGTCAGGGCAGACCGTCTCGGCATTCGAGCGGACATCCCCCACAAGTCAATCCCGATTTTTATTTCATGCCGTCCCAGCGTAAATACGAGGGAGAAGTTGTGCGTGTCTACGTCGACTACAACAATCAGCCCAAATAAAAAGTGTACAACGTACGTTAAATGAACATTGTAAATTAGTTATATTAAAACAATTTATACACGATACGTAAAGGATAACCAATTGTGTGATGTAGAAAATACCACCCGTGAATTATATGTATTAAGTATGATCGATAGTCATGCAGTTTTCGGAAGACTGATATAAAAGGAAGATGCCTGAAATTACGTGTTAAGTCTGATGAATTCCATACACTTATTAATTGTTAAGTAAGGGTGATAAATAGATTAATTGTTTTTACATTGTAGCTGTCACACCAGTGTACCTCAAACGTCTGTTAAATTTGATATTATGTTTTAAGTCTAGATGTATGTATCATGTTTAGAGAAGCTGACTCTGGAGCTTTGTGAAATATTTTCATACGAGACGATTTATTACAAAGCTCAGTTTCGGCAGGAGAATCATTTCTAAATGTTTACAAGACCAAAATAATAAAATGTATTGTTTTTTTTTTGTTTAATCAATATTTTATATAAATGTATTATAAATAAATATTTCAATATGTAAATGTTTAAACGACGTACACCAAAAAAAATAGTAGTGAACTTTTCATACCTGCGAAATGCACGAACTTGCACTAACAATTAATGCATTTTCATAGGGGAAAACACTTGAAGGTAAAACCTGCATAATTTGAATGCGGTACTTGAATTTCAAATTATCCAGGTTTTGGTTTAAAGTAAATGAAATATTCCGCATTTGCGACACGTTAAATGCGTTGTGAATATTTTTTGCTACGTTAGAATTAATAAATGCAACCACATTCACTAAATCCTCGTGCCATACTAAATTTTTCTTTGCAAAATAGATGAATCGACGGTTTTATTGCTTCTCACGTATTGTTGAATGCGTCTCGGATTTCTTTACTACTGATGACGATATTATAATGCAACTTTTAATGTATAACGGAAATTGTTTCGGTTGTGAGTTTTATTTTATTTAAACCTAACGCAAAAGATGTAATAATAAATTTTATAAAAAATGGTGGGATTGGATATAGGAGTTTTTAATGTATAAAATAAAACAATGAGAATCGTAGATGATAAATGTATTTCATAATAGGTCAGTTTATTTTATATTGTATATATATTATTATTATTATTATTATCAATCTTAATATCAGTGCATGTGTTTAACTATTATATAGTTATTTTTATTGATATCAATAGATTTTCATATTTCTGTAACTGCCGCATACAATATCTTAGATAACAATTCGAACAAACGCTCTCATTATCCTAATTTTAAACCACAGTATATTTAAAAATATATAACCTTTGTTATATCGTAAAAAAATAATTATTGTATTCGCAATCATTCCAAATTAATTTCCATTTTCTCTTAATATAAATTTTATTTATTTTAAATAGTTTTAAAAGTATATGTATGATAAAATGTTATGAGAATGAGTCAATATATTTTATATGTATCCGTACTTAAATATTATATGTACCGAGTTTGCACCCACACGATGTATGCATTTTGAATTATAACCACAAAGAGAATAAGATTACTCTTATGTATATATGTATATATATATAATGTCGAATGTAAAATGTTTATGACTCAAATACATTGTTTTTCCACACAGTATCACTTATTTGATAAATATTTAAAATGTCCGCAAATTTTACATCGGAGGATTATTTAGAAGTGTGTCTGTTTCATGAATTCAATCAAAATCTGAACGTCAGATTTGTGACTGATATTCTAAATCTTAAATTAATATCGATGAGAGTATACTTATGTTGGATAGGTATCAGGTTTGATTTCACGATGAAAAACGGTCACGGAACGCTTGAAAATTAATTCAAATGTATTCCCGTTGCTAATGTTGTTTGCACCATATACTAACTGAGGGCGTTTGAAATGTGGCGCTCTCGAAGAATGAGGGTGATTCTATGGATGGAACGTTTCTTGAACTTTGACTGAACTTCATCGAAAGCATGGGAACTTCTGTACACGAAGAAATGAAATACTTTAGACACATCATTCAGGGACCGAAATATTGCTACTGCAAACTATTATAGAAAGAAAATATGAAGGCATATTGTTTGGTAGATAAAAGCTGTTGTGCTCTTTGCAAGCAAGCTGTTTAGGTCCAGAATTATTCCAGCTCGCAAAGAACACAAAACAATATGGGAAAGTCCCAATAACTCAGTAGATCGATTAAGTTCGTAAATGGATAAGGCAAATGAAGATATCAGCTAGCTTAGAGCGTCGCATTCAAGTGTAAGAAACTGGTTGAAAAACAATGATGCGTCGAGTATGAGTATTGATGCTTCATAAGTTAATCGTGTATGCATGTTAAATAAATATATAAATCGAGAAAATAAGTCATTATCTCATGATATGTGAAGAAAAATGGGTCATTAATATTATTTAAAAGAACAAAACAATGATTAACTTAAGTTCAAGTCCCAAAATACATGCAAAAAGTGATTGAGCATGGGAGAACTCCAAGAAACCAATGCATAAATCGAAGATTAAAAGCCACAAGGCTTTTCCATAGAAAGTGTGTCATCCTTTAATATGATAACACTCGATCGCACATAGCAACGAAAAAATTAACAAGTTGTATTGTTATTCCTTACCCTCCAAATCCTAAAGTTCTATCCCTATCTAATATCTCTAGCATCCTTTAACCACTAGAGAAATTTATATAATTACGTTCAGTGTGTAAATAAATTTGGAAATACAAAATAATAGCTAAAACTTGAATTTACTAATTCAATTTTGAGTTCTAGATGTCCATGAATCGAATGGACACATTCCTATCCAAATACCGTTTACACAAAGTGTGCAGCGAATTTATAGTTGTCACTCCGGGGTGACCGTGGCGGTTTAAGGGTTATCATCATCCTCATCACAGGTACAACAGCTCTATTGTAGATGGTCTCATCCATCACCCTTCTCTATTTAATCCAATCTGCCGCTTCGTCGCTCCATTTTCTGGTAAGTTTCAATGATGCAGTATCCCTCTGTACACAGTCCTACCACCTCAGCCTTGGTCTTCCTTTCCTCCGAGGACAGGAAGGTAGGAAGGCTTGTTGGATATTCAGGACGGAAGCATTCTGAGACGAACATTTGGAGCCGTATTCGACAACAGGGAATAGCTTATCCTAAGCAACGAGAAGCTGTGCCGAATATTTAAGGATATACCGTTCACAGCTGTCGTCACAAGACGCGGGGCAGTCAGCTGCCGAAAAGGCTTATGATTAACAAGCCTTCCTGTCCTTGGAGGAAAGGAAGACTACGGCAAGGTGGTTGGACTGTGTACAGAGGGACACTGCATCATTGAAACTTGCCAGAAGATGTAGCAACGTAGCAGCAAATAAGATAAAATGGAGAAGGGTGTTGTATGAGGTCAGGGCTCTACAATAGGGCTGTTGTGCCTATGATGACGATGTATAAGAACTTTTTACATCGTCTAATAATTATTTCAATGTAAAAAAATAAAAAGACTGTGTATTTGTTAACTGTTCATATTTATTTCAGATTTAGATATAATAAAACATTAGCAGACATATCTTCAATATATTTTTTGTTCATTCACTACATACAGTAATTATTGATCAATCAGTTATAAAGAATTATTGCATCGCATATATCACCGATATATTTACAACACAAGTAATTATGATACATAGGATTTATTCATGAAAATTAAAGCTATGTCATTGTGCCGAACACTGGATTGTGACGACAAATGCTAGGCCCGTACTCCATATAATCTTTTTTGGTATGACAAACTTGGTAGAATTCGGGCTGCAATCATTCATATAAATTAATATATATCAATCGTAATACATATCGACGTTGAAAATTAACTCACCGTTGATCCTAACATGCTTCCGCCAAACCAAACAGCATATCGTTGCATATGATGAGACACCACTTGAACATCAATCGGTTTTGGCTAAAAAAAATACAAAAATAAATTTTAAATTTCTAAAAAATATAATGACGAATACTTGAAATATATCTTACAGTAATTCTTCCTTCGGAAAGTATTTCGGATGTACGCAGACGTTGATCGACTGTACGTTTGATGTCTCGCTGAAGCCGACGTCCGAAATCTTTGAACATGGTAGATCCACCGGAGAGTACGATATTATTATAAAGTCCTCTTCGTACGTCGATCGGACAATTCTGAATAACATCGTCCACCATCTCGTTCAACGGAGTCGTGAAATCGGGGTTTGAAAACTCCGGATGGAAGAATATTTCCGGTCCTACGCATAAATACATTTTAATCGGACGTAAATATAATTTTAACGAAATAATAGTAAATATACTAACCGAGGAATCTCTCGTATCCGACATCGACTGAAAACGGATTCTTAGTGATGGCGTTAACTCCGGTATATTTTTTAATCCATTTTCCGGGATCGGAATCGTATCTAGAGAATTCCTTGGCTACGTCCGGACATATATAACAGTGTCGTTCTTTTATTGCTTTGGCAGTTTCGAGACTTTGCTCCGGTGGAATTCCGACTTCTCGCTCTCTCAATAGAGTCTGAATGAAAGAAGTAATATTTCTTCCGGCAATAGGAATGTGTTTAATACAGGACCCAATAACATAACCTTCAGCCTAAAAAAAAATACATATATTTTTATATAAAACATTAATAAATATGGTTTTAATATAGTTTTTATAAAACTCACAACTGGAATGATATGAGTCACACCGTCGCCGCTATCTACGACTATTCCGGTGAAAATGCGATCGTTTGCAGTCCTCGAGATCCACGATGCCGCCAGGGCTAATACGGCTTGTACTGCAATGTACAATCCGGGTACATTGAACGATTCAAACATAATTTCTGTAATCCATACAATCGTATAATTAGAATCATATAACATATTAATTATTTCATCGAAATCACTACGAACCGGCAAGATACTCCCTATTTTCGGGAGTGTTTAGCGGCGGTTCGGTGAGCAAAAAATAATGATCCTCCGGCTCCGCTCTTAAATACTTAAAAATGCATTGTTCCATAAATCTCTCCATCAAGTCCCAATCTTCCACCAAACCATGACGAACGGGATACTGTAAAATTACGAATATATTAAATATAACCTCACAATATATCAAAATCTGATGCATTTAGAAAAAAGAAGGTATATTAACCTTGACGGAATAGCTCGTAGCCTCAAATGCTTCATCTCCGATAAAGAAATCGAGATCTTCGACACCTTTACCGAGTCTACGAGTTGATTGATCTCCTACTTTGGCAGTTTCTTTAATAGCTATTGCTGATGGAATTATAAATTGAGGTTCCTTATTACCAGCAAATCCTAACTTTGTATACCTGATGATTTTTAAAAGGATTATGTTAAATATCCGGTTTTTAATTTATAAGTAAGATTGAAAATTGCATTATATTATTTATTTAAACAAATTATGTTGAACTGTATATTATCAAGACACTGTTTCGGGCACAATCGAACAAAATGTATTGTTATCTTTAGAAGTCTCAGCATTTCCTGAGTGTTTGTACAATTTTGGATAGGGGTATTCATGTGCAATCAATAGAGGCAGATATAAATGATTAATCGGGTTTTGGGGAATATAAGGCGGAGAAGTAGGCTGACCCCGTGCCCACGTCGATGACGCAGGCGGGCAGGCGTTCCGCCATGGTGCACTGTTGCCGCTATTTGCCCGCACCGCCGGCGACAACGCCCCGCTGCGTCACCCGCAGCGATTGACAATTGCTTGGCCACAACACCGCTCGCTCCGTCCATCCTCCCCGGCGTCAAATCGAACATTTAATTTCAAATTATGAACAAAAGATCCTTAAATAAAACCATTGTATATGATATCCTTAAAGCTTTTAAATTAAATATAATGATTTCATTAATTAATATAAGATTTTATTGCGAATTATATATGTGTGTGAAAATCGAAAAAATCCTCTTTTGGATTGAAGTTAGATTATTCAAATGAGAAACACAGACAAAATTATTAGACGAAGAGTCAAATTGATAAAACCCAATACACTCGCACACTTTTGGCCACGATTATTCAGATATAATTTCAATTAATTTTAAATACAGTTTTCATGAATGTTTTTATTTTATAATAATGAAGAAAATCTAGAAATTTTAAGTATGAATATATGATTAATATAAGGAGTATAGTTGTAACCTTTTAACTGCTAGAGTTTACAAAATTATGTCCCCTGCGCGAATAAATTTGCAAATGCAAAAATATAGCTAAAACTCAAATGTACTAATGAAAATGATGTGTTATAGATATTCCCATGAATTGAATAAACACATTCTTATCCAAATAACGTCCCGCTAGGATGCGCGGTGAATTGACAGTTGGCACACCGGGATGACCATAGCGGTTAAAGGAGCAAATACCACTCGCTTTATCTGAAACCTAGTGGCGGATTTAGCACTTGAGAGGCCCCAAGTGCAATTCAATTTCCACTACACTCTATACCTTAAAATACTACTAAAACACTAGAAATCTAATTCTGCTAACCTCAGAATTGGATTCCTTCGAATGTTATCGAAATTAGTTATTTAATAAAATAAATTGTGATACACCACTGTTTAAATGCGCATTTTTTTTAGTTCAATAATAAAAAGAAAATTTTAAATATTCTTGATTCGGCTTGTCAGATTTTGCCAACAGTTGGGCGGGCTGCCATAAAATTAGTTTGTGAGGTGTAGGATTTATATTAAAAGAGTTATTCGAGAAAAATCAAAAGGAGTACAACTGTAGTATAGACCGTTATATACAATTTATAATACATTTAGTGGAAGAAAAAAAAAATGTACGTGATATCCTTTTTACGGAATCGTATTTTTTCGATATACATCAAATTTGTCTTTGAGCTGGCAACCCCGAAATCACATGCATAATTATTTTTTGATATTCATTTGTTATTTAACTCGTATATTTATGTAGAGAACCGCTAGACACGTAAAATTCTTTTCAATAAATTATTCAACATAATTCACTAAGGACTCGGAGCATCTTTAAGAAATTTATTCAAGGTACATAATAGCTTATGAAATTATCTATTATCTTCGCGTTGCGGATATAATGGAACGACCGATAATATTGATATTGCACTTGATCGGGGCGATTTATTTTATTTATTGGAGCACTGTATTTCTCAACTGGAACGATGGCGCCATATGCTAATGTGATATATCGTATATCAGTTATAGAATGCAGAGATCGTTAGGAATTTATAGAAGTGGCCGCTGTACGTGGCGACGATGAGCGTCGTCTTCCTCACCGACAGTCTGCAGCAAAAGTTAATTTTGGACGCTTGGCGTCTACTGATCACATACACATAAACCCAACGACACACCACTACTTTTCAGGGGTAACGAGTGGATAATAGAAGAGAAGATAAATGTTTTAAAACAGCCGCATTTACAGAATCAATTAAAATAAAATAATCTATTAAAAAACGATATATGACTAGGAATTGAATTAAAATTACACGACTGTGTACTATGTTCGTACGATTTAATGGTTTTATATTTATTTAATTTATCAATATGTTTGTTTGTTATATATATAATAATCGATATTGATTTAAAAATGTTGGCGACGTCTGACTGGGCAGTTTGATTTTATTTTATTCATATTGCAAAGCTAATATATGCGCATGCAACTAGCCGAGAGCTTGAAAACCTGACTATTACAATCTAGTTGTGGGATACTGAATCTGCAGTCGCAATTGTTTGGTCAATATTATATTTATTACTGTTAATAACAATCAAAATATTTTTCTAATAATGTAAATATATCATATCTGTTGAAAAATTCCGTATCTAAATATTTTAATAATCTATTGTTATTTTATTTTATGACAGTGGTCATAAATATTTGATATGATACATTCATATTAAATTCCGCGCTAGATTAATTGTACGTATTTTCAGAACGCGGCTTGGAAATCCCTGATTCAGCTGCAAATATAACAGAAATACATTGGCTTTAGTCGGCGATTCTGTATTGTCATAAGTTGGCCGAGGAACGCGACTGACTTCTGAATTGTTAAAAAAAAGTTTTAGTGCAAAAATCAGTAACAAACTAGTGAAACTATTCCGGTTTTTAATCTGAAGTGAAAGTTATTGGTTTATTTTATTAAATACGTGATTTTCGGATAATAATATATATTATCTGGTGGCATTTGTGTCGGAAAATTGAAACAATGACTTTGTGATTAAATCAATCTGTGATCAATCAACGGATACAGCATCGATTTTCCAGCGTAGAAAATCCTGATCGAGGTAATTATTATTTTTTTACGATTTTTTTTAAATGAAACTTGAAATATTTGAAATGATTGATTTTGAATAATGGCGTTCATAAATATTTATACTACGTTCTGTGTCCATACAGCTTCCAGACCATTTGATATTTACACGATACTCTTCATGAATGAAAACCATGACCACTTTTATGTATTTTAATCGCAGAACGTTCCGTTTTGATGTTAACACGTGCCGAGGAATCTTTTGAGTAAATATTTCTATGTCTTATCATAAGAAAATCTAACCAAGACGTGTGGATATTGTGATAAAAATGTATATCAATTAAAAAAACATGGTATCTTCATATTATTTAATTATATGAAGATTCATATTAATAAATTCTATGCAATATGTCGAGTAATGCGTCAAAAAAAAATAGATCACACGATTTTCGCGAGTTTTCCATTACAAATGCAATTAAATTTAGTTGAAAACAAACAAATCGTTAAAGCAAAAATAATTATATTTCCTCTTTGATTATTCCCATTATTTTTTATTTCATAAAGTCCTCTCAAATATTTTTCTTGGCAGCGTTTGTCGTACAAATATTTTTTTTTTCATTGACGCCCAAACAACAAATTTTTGCTCAGCCAATTTTTGCACGAACAATAACGTCATTACATAATGGCATTGTTGTCGAAAATATTTAATTTTTATATAAATAAAACAGCCTATACAATTTTTCTCACGTATCCTAAAAATATTTGCACACGAAATTGGCTAAAATTGCCAAAAAAAAAATGCAAAACAGTACGCATTTTTACATAGATCAAATTTCTATTGCATCATGATTATGCTATTAGACACATTACATACATTAAAATGCTGAATCAACCTTTTTTATATACACACTATATATTTTTATCAATACAAACTATCATTAATTCTCGTGAAAACAATTAAAAACTCATTGTTTAATTTTATCTTCGATAAATTCTTATATAACACTGCAAAAAATATTTGGAATCGATTCATTAATCTGCGTGTTGAGTGGTACCTGTCGAAATTTAGCATGATTATACCTATAAATACTTGAACATGATCCATAACCTTCAATACAATGCATATTAAATAATTACTTGATATAATTCTTTTTATACCAAAATCTGTCGAGATCAAAACGGCACCGGAAATCTACGTTACGAATTTATTTTCACACAATGGCGTTTGATTATTTAGTCGGAAAATATTTCTATTCGAAAGAATTTAATGGCGTCCTTGTCATCACCAGCTCTATGTTTTAATATAATGACGATGGCCAATGAAAAAAAATTACATAAAATATTTTCGTGTTGGCGTTTAAAGGTTGAAGATAATAATAAACATTTCTTAGTTGCATCATAAATTCCTCGATCGTCATATCATATGGAGCATCTCTCTACATTATCATTATTTTGCAAAAATATATATATAATGGTGATCGTATATTATATTGTATATGCCCATATATTCCACATATTTAATAAAAAGTATATGATAAGAAATTCTTCCGAGATAAAAGCGGCGTAGAATGAAATACGCATTACATGCGATACCGAATTATTTAAAATTAAAATAACTATGGTAGCGAGAGTTTTTATATATATATAGTTTGGCAAAAGCTAATCTTTATTGCAATCAGAAAACGTTTCATAGTTCAATATATGAATCAGGTGTCGGAATCGTTGACCTCAAACTATAATTTCTCCAGGTTTTTATTGCTCATTTTTATGATGTGCCTTACCGATAAGACAGATTATAAAAATGCTAGATCTATGATTCA
>JAGXCT010037159.1:6609-68127 GCA_022495035.1 Philopotamus ludificatus | reverse complement strand
AAGATGTTCATATTTAATATTAACACGTTCCAACGATAGTATACATATAATGTATGTAGATCAGCGGTAGTTATCATTTTAATGGCGATTTAATAAATTACTTAATGTTGTTGGACTTATTAAATAATAAGTTCAACCAGTAGTGCCGAGAGTATCCGGCGCCTGTGTGCAGTACTTCAATTATCGCCTTTGTAAGTCTGGTGTGCTTGAAATAACGAACTACGAGCAATAGTGTGCGCTGCACAATCTCCCAGCGTCTGTGTGCGTTGCACAATCTAACCATATGGACGGGGCGCCCCTGAGTTCAACAGTATCTTTCAATGCCATTCATGGTATCATTTATAATCTTTAAAAAGTTATGACTCTCCATATAATTTTTATTCTAAAATGCCGTGTATTCCGAGGTAGAGAGTCTTCTTTCACTAAACCGTCATTTATCTTTAATGATTAGTTATTAAATGTGGTACTTTGAACCACATGTTTCATGGAGTTCAGAAGTTCTCAGTTCTTGAGTAAAAGCTATTTAAGTGCATTGTTATATGTTCCTTTCGTGAAAGCTTCAATATGTTTCGGTAGCATAATTATTAATTAAAAGATCATACTTTTTAAAATTAATTATCAGTGTTTTTAATACGGTCACTTCTAGATACTCATCTCACCTATATTTTTACCAGTGTGTGGGGATTTCCGGATCTAGATGGGTTCAATCGTTTCGATGAAATCTTGACGAAAGTTTGACATTAACGGAAACGCTACACAATGATATGGCTACTCTATTAAAATGATTACAATTATTTTGCATACATTTATGCCATTCATTTGCATATCGCAATCGAAAAAAACAACAAAATTATTTTAAATTGATAAAATTTTTCCTGCATGACGATGTATCCCACATAAAAATCTCTAACACAGGAAATGCTATTTTGAACGATGCAAATAAAAAAATATATATGTATGAATGATCTCAAAAATAGTAGCTGTAGTTGAACCATCAGCCTTGATGCGACACACGCCATGCCCACGGAGATTTTAAAACAACTCGTTTTTGGCAATCTATTTTGAATTTGTGATAGCGGCTTCCTATATCTATCCGTGTCTAGAAAAATAAATATGTAGCAGATACGACTACGTGTTATTTTTTTTTTGGTCTCAGTCGCCATCGTCAGCTGTCTGCTTTTGCTCGCCGGAAACTTTCTGATTTAGGACAGGAAGTTACCGAAAGTGTCGATGCGAGTCATCTTCTGCCGAGGACGTGATATGATCGACGATTCAATGAATCGATAGACTCAGTCGGAGGATTGTGTCAGTGCGCAGTGATCGTGCGCAGTTGTGATTTTGTGTAAATAGCGTCATTTGACATTAATTTACTCAATATAAATACTATAATTAATATATGTCAATTTAATAAAAAAACGTTAATTTAAATTATAACGTAAATATAGATTCAAACGAATCATTATTCTTTTGTTTTTAATTAAAACAAATGAATGCGCGCCGCCATCTTGTGATGTTTACGTCGCCATTGCGATTCAAATGTTCATTTATTAAGAATATATACAAAATTGTATAATTATTTAATGAATCCAGAGATTTAATCGTATCGTTATAGAGACGGGAGACGGGGGGAGTTTGGGTGGCGGTTAAGATTTCGATTAAAAATCGTTTCGTATCGATTTCTTCATAATACTTTTAATAAAAAAATATATTAAACTTTCCAACGATTCTCCGCTATGTAAATATTTATCTTTGCCATGTAAACATTGTGTTTATAACCTTTACCCAGACTTTCGCGCGCAATAACATATGAATAAAATTTATCGCACAATGAATATATTAATGCATACAATTGTTTCTTAATTATCGCTCTAATACCAACATTCCAAAATGGAGATTAACGCGAATGATTCACAATCTGACGTATACCGCAAGCAGATATCGATAAAAAAAATGATTGTGCGATTATTCAATAATATCATATCAAATGTGCCATATTCTATTGTGTTATTCGGATTAGTGTTTTGTATTTAGTGCGAATTATGTCGTGTTTCGTGGCATGTGAACATGTTTGATGTGCAGTGTATATACTGAATAATGTATCAAAGAAGATACATAATCAATAAATACTGATTTGACATTATGGGTTCTATATATCTTTTGAGTACCATAAAAAGAAAATATGGAAAGCAGAGGTGAGTTAATTAATTTGTTTTTAATTATCGCAATCTCTCGATAACGTTCAGAGGCTGCAACATTTTTTCAGCACTTAAAATATTTGTTGAGATTATGAAATGCCTGATATTACGTGTCGGATTAAGAATATATTTTATTATTCTTAGCATTGCGCAGTATTTTATTTTTTAAATAATGTTGCAATCAACGCTGAACTTCTTGCCAATTATTTTACATAGATTTTTTTTCTGCGGATGACTTAGCAATGATTAATTTTAAAATATGTAGTTTATTCTATATTTTCATGAAAATATTGACCCACATATTATTGAATCTAGACGTCGTTAATCTTCATGATCCACAATGGACAGTTGACATTAGTTCTACATTTAAAAATATATTGTTCTGTTATCGGATTTTTAATATTCAAATACGTATGGTGCATAAAATTAACGCGAATAATATAATACATAACGTGTTTTTCGTACGTATTTTTATATATTACGCCTATAAAACAAAAATGTGTTATTTCCACAACACATGTAGGTGTAATTCTGTTTACATCTTATTTTTAATCTTTTAATGTGAACATCTTTGACATTACACGGTTATATCCGCTGAAACGAGCCGTGTCTTGACGGTTATTACATATTTTTATTGTCATTATTCAATTTTATTTGATAAACAGGGTGCTTCTACAATAAAACATGACCGACTTTGGCAAGTCTATATTTACGTAAATGTCATGAACCCGGATTCAGAACATTTGCCGTCTGGCCTATATCTGCTATTTTAAAATAGACTCCAATATTTGCATGAAACAAACCCAGTTTAATTAGAATTAATTGAAGTTGATGCCGCATCGTCTCCGCAAAATTAAATATTGGCAAAAATTTATCGCAGAAATGAATTTCATAGAATTAATCCTAATAAAATATTGATTACGCGATTAAGTTTTTTTTGCGCTAAATTATCAATAATGAAACGATAATAGATTTCTGCAAAGCTGTTTGATAAAAAAACAGAATTTGATAGCGATATCTGTTCGTTTACAATGACTAATATAATTTTTATATAAGACTGACATCGTTTTATTATATTCAAATATATTGCGGCGCGTGTGCGTTGGCCATAACAACTTTTTCGCCGTCCCGCTCGTTCGAAAGGGTATCATCGATTTTGCCGCATTTCGACAACTGACTGTTGATAAATTGAAATGACATCGCCGCTTCAGAGTCATTGTCATTGAATAAGTTTGTAGGGTCAAGGTTGGCGTTTGGGAATAGTTTACTAAGATGATTCCGCTTTGGCAGGCCATCCTATGTCTGGTCACTATCTTGGCACAATTCTTCGGTTGCAGACCGCAGGCAATGACACATTGTTAATTTTTTCACCGCATCCGGCTTGGAAGTTTTAGATCAATCGCTTCCGTTGCAATCGAGAATATTTAATGATCAAATTTGCATACAGGTATGTATATGGTCGCGGGACGTCCTTCAAACGTGCATATATTTTATTCGAATAAAATAAATTATTTCAATATATCTCCGATGATATGAGCGTTAACGGGGATCGTGGAAATGCGTGATGTTATCGGGAGCCTATCTGATAATTCAAGGTGAGGCCAAAAGCATACAAATACTAAATGGTACTTCAATCATGATTAACTATGAGCAGAACTGGGCATGACATCTTAATTCCGAGCTCATGGTCGTATTAGAAGTGCCTAGAAAGCAAGACGGTTGAATCAGACGATTGGAAGGTGGATGGAGGAAGCCTAGGACCAGAAGAGTTGTCGTATTGACCTCCAGCTGGCCAATATCTACACCAGGTTAGGTACCACATGTAACTAAGTAAATCTTTTCCAAAAAAAGATGGAACCACCAATAAATGATGGACGTGGACAGGACTGTTTTGCAAAAAGAAAGCAAATTGAAATCAGGGATCTGAAATCAACGATGAAGCAGGGATCTACCCAAAAATGCAGACAAGGTTTCAGGGCGGAAATAAAATATATACCATCTGTATAGCGAGAAAGTAAAAGCTACTTAAAGCATATATCAACATCCTGCTATACAAATCCATAATTCAATCGGTTTCCTGCCTACCTGAAGACGCTAAGAAATCATGCGAAAATTCAACGTCAGATTCATAATATTTAATTCCTCTGGATCTACCAGAGTCTTTACCAAATGAAGATCATTTTATAGTCCCAGAGTCAGACGAAAAAACAATAGCTATAAAGCACACTGGATCCTGCAAGATATAGCCAGTAGCGGATTCAGAACTTGTGAGGCCCCTGGCGCAATTCAATTTTAAGGGCCTCCCATAAAAATATTTCTACTACATCTTAAAATACTACGCTAGAAATCAGGCGGCCAATGTTAGGAAGAATCCAGTTCTCTTATCCTTATGAGAGATCAAATCCTACCAACTTCGGGGAAAATCTAATCCTGCCAACCTCGGTAGGAATTCAGTTCTTCCAACTTTAGGATAAATCCAGTCCTTTAAACCTCAGGGGAGAACAAATCATGCTAACCTTAGAAGAAATCCAGTTCAGCCAATCTATGGAGGAATCCAAATACGGCCATCCTGAGATATTAATTGTGTTGATATTTTTTTTAAATAAATTCTGCCGCAGATTTATCCACGATCACTCTTGCCTTAGTGCTTCACTATACTATACTACACTACACCATAAAATGAAGAATCATCACCATCTGTACGGACTGTAGTGAAAGTAGAGGGAGGATAGATATAAATCGATAGCATATGATTTCTTTTTCTGGAGCAGTCATTGTTGGACAAATTCATATTAGAAATTTTTATTCAAGCCTTGATAACGATGGAAAGATCTTATTTTCGTGCAACTGGCAAATATAGGATCGTTAGAATGCCAGAAAATGTAGAAGAAGTAAGAGAATCTATTCAGCAATCGCCAAGACGTTTTGGTCATAAACATCAGATATTAAAGACGATTCTGCATGCTGATTTAAATGTTAATTCTTGCGAAATGATTATGAAAATTCTTGAACAGCAGATTTGTGACTTTTTCCTTTGGAGATACTTAAACTAAATGGTTTTCAAAACAGCGTCCTCGATGCCTTGAAGATTGTAAGAAGGAATCAGACATTAAATCGACACTATTCCTCGTAAATTGTTCAGGATTATTCAGTCATGATCATCATAAATATCTTCAGTCATGAATAGTATTTTTTAGTTTTGTTGGTACAATCGTCCTTGACGTATCTTGACATTTGCAGCCTTTTAAAAATGTAATTTTTCAAATATATATTTTTACAACGTTGTTTTAATTTTTTCAGGTCAACAAAGATGATCCACGTGGATGAGGATGATCCAGTGGGAGGTAAAATATTTTTTATCAAAAAATAAAAACTATACACAGATAAAATTATGAAATTTTCAAGATTGTCTTTTGGTGTTTTAAAAGGAATTCTAATCCCCATTACTATGATTTATGTATTTCTGTCGTTAAAATCTGCCCAATTATTTGAATTATGTCAAATATGAGAGTGCTCCCAATGAATATAATAAATAATGTCAACCCGGAATAAAGCTGAACATATTTCAGCGTTTAGTCATCGGCAATATTCTCTGTGATTTCGAAAGATTTCCCGGGCATACGGCCAGCGGTTTATTAAATACTCGCATCTTTATAACATTTATATTTATTGTCACGATGTGCAATATATATATAAAATTATAATTACGATATAATTAATAAATCATGAAAATATTAAATCTATAAATAATAAATCTGCTATCGTAAATATTTTCTAGCTTAATTTTTATGTAACATATTACACGCCGATGACTGATGATGTGATGATTCATATTCATTCATTGATGTAAATCCTAACAGATTCCTTAAAAACAGGAAACTGGATTTGCGTGCCAAATTATGAACTGTCTGGATATTCACAGTGTCAAATTTTACGTTGTTTAATCTTGATTTCATTCATTAACACATTATATTATGTATTATGATAATATCAGCATATGATTGTGGCCAAGTTTTTTGAGTGACAATCGTATGCGACGATAATTCGTTATATCTCATCATCAGTCGGTTAATTTCTTATAGATATAATTAGAAAGACTGTCTTTTAAATTATCATTTTTTTATGATTTTTTTGCATCCGCTTCTGATGCATCTCGATCGTATGATGTTTGATGTATAAACGTATGCTAAACACCATTGCGATTGGCATCGTTTGCTGAATATGCGCATGTTGACTCGCATTATATGCATGTAAATGAGACAATAACAGATTTAATTAGCACTTTCATCCGCTTGCAAATTATTTGGCTTTTTATGCCCAATTGATATATCAGTGCCAGCTGGATCGGCGCCAGCATCGCCAAACCTTGTCGCGGCGTAGACATACAAAATAAATTTATATATCACATAGAAATAGATCTTTACCCTTGCTTTGAACTGATGAATTCGCATTTTTTCCGCAAAAAAAGATACAGTAATTAGTGGGTAGTTAAATCACCTTCGCGCTTTCAATGCGGAAAATAACGCGAGAGATCAAACCCATTTGTTAGGCGGGATAATTGACATATTAACCAGTTATGACAGCGCCGATTCTTGGAATCCTAGCTAAATACATGTTTTTATCTAATGTTTGGCTATAGCAAATACATCCTAGTGTTTATTACTATTTTAAATTCATCGTAAATGATGGAAAACTATTTTCAGGGACAATAAAATGTGCTGTAAATATATTCAAATGTCACTGTGATCTGTTTGGCATTTAAATCATATGCCAATTTCTTACCTCATATAATTATATTTTATAGTTTAACCATTCTTGCGGTTTCAGAGTTATACGATGCTTATTTCGCGCAAACTGAGGTTGCGTTATAATCTATGCATCAGCATTAATGTCTGAAATCATATTTTCATATTAATATATAAATATTAAAGCAGAAGAAAGCTACCTCTATAAATTTAAATGTCTGTGGCGATCTATAACTTCGTAATAAATCATTTTCTAATTATTGGCCCAACATTAAGTTTAGGAACTCATTTGGTTTATGACATATGATTTCGTGCTCACGCTGTCTCTTGAATTTTGATTCATATACCCATTATTATTTTATTTAATGTTCAAAATCTTCCTGTTAATACATCAGAATACTTTTTTAAGTATAAATAGTTTAGAAAGAATTTACATTGAATTTAAGCGAGTTTAAGAAAAATATATTTTTATATATCAATATATATGTCTATTGATTATATATTATGTATCTGAACATATAAATTAAATTAATATTTAATGTTACGTCGCGCGGTGCAGAGCAAGAGCGCTGTTTGCTCGTCAGCGCTACCAGCGTCGTGTATTGGATGGACAAGGGGCGGCAGCGGGGTGGAGGGCTCGACGCTAAGCACTGTGTTGCACAACAACTCGGTCCCAACTGTCCCGCGTCGTCCATACTCACTTTTGAAATACACTTCTTTCTATCTTTAATCTTCCGCAGCATCCCCAAATATTTTGCCCACGAACCGCCACTGAATATATTATTGCAATCTCCGAAAATCTTTATTCACAGGAACATTTTCTGTTACGCACATTAAAAAAATTCTATTTATTTATCAATTTTAATATTATTCACTTTAAAATACAATCAAACCATCTATAGCATCGAGGTTAGGATTTTTTCGATCAGATTTTGTAAAGTTAGCGAATTAATAAATCAAAGATTTTTACATTAATATATTATAAATCATCTTGTTATATTATCAGTTTTTTCACGCTCGCTACAATAAAAAACATTTTTTTAAAGAGATTTTAAGAAAGTTGAATGAAATAATGTTTTATATTTTTCAATTTTTCCTCTCCTGGCGCCTCTCAGTGCCTCTCGGCGCATGTGTGCGCCGCACAACCTGGACGTTTAGTCAAAGTCGAAGGTGCAAGTTAGATTTCCGACGAGTATGAGGGGTGAAGTATTAAAACGTGATGTTGTTTTTGGACATTTTTCTACAAAAATTGACGGGCATATTAAATCATGAGAAACCTTTTAGACAGTCGCAAAAGCATGTATATGGTACCAATGTCAAGATACGTCCGGGTCAACTGTATCAACACAAAGTGACCATTGTATAATATTGAAACCAGAGAAATCCGTTATTTCTGTCGGAGCTGAACCGAAAAAATATTAGCTTATTTCAGTTCGTTAACACAATCAACACAATCTTGTCTTAAAAAAATAAAAATGATCATTCAAAGCTGAATCGAAAAAAATTGGTATATGGTTTTTAATTGAACCGTAACAAAAAATATAACGGTTCGAGGCCCTGATTTTGAGCTCTATGACGAAAACATGATAAAGAGTCTCATTTATATGATTTGTCACTTACAAATATGCCGGAATGTGTCTACCGCATAAAAAGAGATATGACTGTATCATATATATATTTTGAATCAGCATTAGGTTCTTATTGCAGACAAATATTTAAAATACCTACCTACATTTTTTTATTTGGCATGTTATCTGACCTTCCTAATCTAAAAACTGTATAGATTGTGACAGTTTTTATTATCAACGATAGAGCCGAATAATAGCTGTGACATTACATTGTAAATAAAAATTTGGATTTTTTTTTGCCCCTTTACATTGAGTATAATGAACTATATTATTTGTCATTCACAGGAATCGTTTCCAATGATAAATCGATCATCTATTTAAGTCTATATATAATCTAAACCACAGAACGTATTCTCAGCTAATGTAAATGACCTGACAAAAATACCAGATTGCAAGGTTAAATTGTTCTTTTTTGAAGAAGTTAAATAACCTAATGTTAGTCAACAAGATCGGATAAAGTACACGGTGCCAAAAAACACATTAATAAACATTTTTTTGCTAAAATATATAACAATATTGAAAATAGGCGTTTTAAACAATTCGTTTCAGTATAATTTTTATTATTATGTCCGTCTACCATATTTTGGCATGCTCGTATCAAAATACTAATTCATTCAAAGAGCGGAACTGAATTCCTTGCCAACTTGTTGATCCTCCCAGAATATTTTTGCAAATTCATAAAAAAAAACATTTTTCATTTCTTATACAGTATTTATTTTTTTAAAAATGGATTAAATCGCGTTGATTCTAATTAATTAAATGCTGATTAACTGATTGATTCATCATGGTCAAAAATTTGCGAGACGATTGAGCACTGCCCATTTTTCTCTTCGTCTCATAATTTGGTCTGAGATTCATAAGAATTTATACATATTGAAAAAAAAAATACTGATTGATTCGATATGATATGATATCTATGTTAATTATGATATATACAATGATTGACGCTCAACATTAACGAAAGCAAAAGTCACATCTGCTTCATGTCGTGTAGGTAGACGCAGAGTGAATTACCGTAACCACGTTTCTTGGCAAACAAATTAGGAAAAAGTGAAAACAGACATATCATCGCAAATGGAAGTTGATTATGATTTTCTAAAATATATGTTTTTAATTTTCAGAATTAGAGCCGTCATTTCCTCACAGAGATGTTACTATCAAGAGAGGGAAAGATCCCGAAGAGTGCTATGAACTCTTATCTGAAATCGGAAGGTCAGTAAGTCATATACATACATCAAACGAATGATGAAGCATTTTTTAAATATATCATTTTTTAGAGGGAAATTTGGAACTGTTTATCATTGCAAAGAAAAGGCTACTGGCTTGGAATTGGCTGCAAAATTCGTCGGCGTTGGAAGACGAGAAGAGAGGAGAAATGTTGAGAGGGAAGTTGATATTATGCGACAGCTTCAACACCCTCGGCTTATACAATTGTATGATGCATACGACAGTGGGAAGACCATGTGTGTCGTTTTAGAATTGTACGTATCTCATGCGATATGCAAATAATTTAAAATCGGCATTAAACACGTATTGATGTTTTTTTTTTAGAATAACAGGCGGAGAACTCTTCGAACGAGTTATTGATGATGATTTTGTTTTGACTGAAAAAGCATGCACTGTGTTTATGAGGCAAATATGCGAAGGAATAGAATTTGTTCATCAACAAAATATATTACATTTAGATATGAAGGTATGATTTTATTTAATTTAATTTGTATTAAAAACAACCTAGCCGTGCCGATGAGGTCAATTGAGGATCCCAAGTTTTTGATTTTTCCCAAATAACTCTTTTAAAAAAATCCTACATATCACAAACTTTTTGCATTTGCATAAAAAAGTCTAAAGAATAAATATCATAAATAATTATTGACATTTATTTTCCTCAATTGCGAAAAAAATAAAAAACGAATGTTTTTTCTCGTTTGCATCTGGTACGATGTGCCGAGTGTGAGTGAAACGTACTATACATACCTCGAGAACTCGGTGTGCGGCTCAATCTGCGTTAATTAGAAAAAAAAATCAAATTTTGCTCGATGTTTTGGATTTCTCTACTAAAATGTATCATGAATAACTATTTTTATTCTTAGAATGATCCATTTTCTTAAAAAAAAATCAAGATATTGATGAAGAATTCATTAATATCTTGAATAAATGCTTGGAGTATATTTTCATATATTAATTGCATAGTAAATGGATCCCATCGGTTGCTTCCGAGCCGCCGTGACGGATCGGCTAGATAGTTACAGTCAGCCCTCCTATAGCGTTTCCTCTTAATCGCTGCTTTTTACAAAATTCCTTATCAACCAAAATGCATTGACTTTTATTTCGCTCGGCAATGTATTATAGATTTACGAAATATCTAAATTGACCTTAAAAATACAGTGGAACCTCTCTTAACGAGCCCCTCCCATAACGAGTAATTCGCATAACGAGCAAAAAAAAGTGAAAAAATTGCTCCCTTTACGAGCGACATTTCGCATAACGAGTGACGCAAAAAAGGGGGGAGTCACAAACGTATGACGCACTTGTGTGTGTTGGATCGTATTTCACAGCAAGAAGTTATGAAGGAGAGTTTGGAGGAAGAGGAAGTAGCAGAGAAACAATCTTTTGACGCAATAAGAGAAATGCTGAAAGCATGGGAAACTGTTTCATCGTACATTGAGAAGCATCATACTAATAAGGAGGTGGCTATGCGTGCTACAAACATATTCAATAATAACGCTATGTCACATTTTCACCATATTTTAAAATTCAAATATTGCTAAAACAAATGTCTCTAGACAGCTTTCTAGTAAAAAGAATTAATTATTTGTCATAAATTAATAAATAATAAGCTAGTTTCGATTTTTAAAATGTTTTTATCCAGGTTGTTACGATCTTTAACAATTTATAAGCATATAATTTTATTTGAATAAACGTTAAAAAAAAAAAAAAAATATTTCGCATGGAACGCATTATCGTGTTTTATATTGATTTATATGAGAAAATTAGTTTCGCATAACGAGTGTTTCACACAACGAGCAAGATTCTGGAACGAATTATGCACGTTATGAGAGGTTCCACTGTATTAGAATTTTGTAGAAAACAGCGATTTACAAGAAACGTTATATGTGGGCTGACTGTATTCGAAAAAAATCTAAAACTTGGGGTTCCAAATAGACCCCATCGGCACGGCTAGGTTAAAACAAATGAATGAATGAAACTCGCGTCGTTTATTTATTACATTTTTTTAATTATAAATTGTTTTTCAGCCTGAAAACATATTGTGTTTAACTAAGACTGGGAATAGAATAAAAATTATAGACTTCGGTCTCGCTCGTAAATTTGATCCAACAAAAAAGCTCCAAGTTCTATTTGGAACTCCAGAATTTGTTGCACCGGAAGTTGTAAACTTTGATCAAATCGGATTCGGCACTGACATGTGGTCGATAGGCGTAATTTGCTATGTTTTGTAAGTATATTTTATTAAAATATATAAATATTATAAAACTTATTATTATTTTTATATTATTACTATTATAGATTATCTGGACTTTCTCCATTCATGGGCGAAACGGATATTGAAACAATGGCAAATGTAACAATTGCAAAATACGATTTTGACGATGAAGCCTTTAATGAGATATCGGATGATGCTAAAGATTTCATAAAACAACTTTTAATCAAAGATAAACAGTAAGTTATCGATTGTCTTATAATTATAACCATCAAATACTGATTAGGATGGGTACTTGTTGCAAGATTACAATGAACTATATGTGCACACATGTTCTTTTACGTCACAACTTATCTTTAAGAATCTGCCCATATCGACGAAGACCCAAGTTCATTAGTTTTGGCATTCATTTAAATTCATCATGTTTTGAGAATAGCACATCTTTCAAATGATATCATATTGATTGGCAGCTGTGTTTGTTTGTGTATAAATATTAAAAAGTCTAATTTAGTTGATATCGCTGTAGTGTTAAACGTATATTAGATGTAAATAATACTTAAAACTTTATGTGATTGTCTTATGTCCAAATTTTATTATGAATATTGAAATTTTATCACAAAAAATAAACTGTGGGTCTTTGTCTTTATTGTGCAGGAGCAGGATGACAGCTCAGCAATGCGTGGCACACAAATGGTTGCAAAAACGTCCTCCCCAAAGTGAAGACGTCAAAAAAGAGACTCCCCAACCGGTGAAAGCTGTCACCAAAACCCGTGCATCACCACAGGAAGAGCTGGATTTGGCCAAAGAAAACTTGAGACTGTTCGTCGAAAGATGGAGCGAACATCCTAATTCGCCGTATCTCTTCGATGTTGCGACCCACGAAATAACGCCTTGCATGTCTCTGAACAATTTCGATGGACTTGAAAGATCAATGTCTCAACAATCTATAGGAGGATGTTCGCCATCTCCATGTGGCTCAATAAGCAGTATACCAGAATGTGTTATGGAAGCAGAGATATCGACACTGCCTCCTGTAGAAAAAGTTGAAAAATCTGAATTTGAAGATAACGATGCTCAATATAGCAATTCATATCATAATTTGGAAAGACGAGCTTCAGATAGTTCTTGCATGGTGAATAAAAAAGCAGACGTTAGTCTTAGAGTTAATTTAGCAGAAGAGATTAAGAAACTGTCCGAAAGGCTATACGTATTATCCACAATGAACACGGATTTAGTTAACAATAATGTCCAAAGCGAAGTAAAGCCACAAATCAATGAAGAAAAAAGTCATTGCACGTTGAAAAATGGACATGCCAATACTAATAATAACCATTCTAGTAGTGTTACGACAACAAATAAAGAAGTTAAAACAACGACCACTTCCAATAGATCATTTTATTCTACTACGTTCAACGATCAAAAGTTTACATCGTCAAGTATTACTTCCGAAAGATGCACTCAAAAAATTAACAATAACAATGATAACATATTAAAAAGCGTATCTGAAAGAACACAACATAGAAATTATACAAATTTGTCTGATGAATTTGAGAACAATTCATTTGAAGATAATTTAAGTTCGTATTCCAATCTTCCGTGGAGCAAGCGGAAGTTTAAAATATCGAATTTCAGCAGAGACGTGCCACTCTCGAACGAAAGGAAGAAATCCAGCGTAGATGACGAGTTCAGTAAGAAAGTAGAAAACGGAAGCGGCACGCACAAGACTGAAGATAGCAAAGAAACTAATGGCGCGAGCGACAATAAGCGCTATTACAAGAAGCTGGACAGCAACGGCGACGTCAACTCGAACGCCAACAATACTAAAGACCTGCTCTTGCACTTGCTGGATCAATGGGGCGAGAGCCAGAGTCCGCCGAATAATTTTCACGCCGGCAGACACAAGTCCGTGTCCATGGAATGGTCAGAGTCCGACTCCGTAGCGTCCAAGTCCATGAACTCGCTGAACACATTCTTCAAACGACAATCGTCCACCAGCTCGACGGTGAAGAAGAAACAGGAGGCGTTCACGTCTGACACCTTTAAATAACATTTAATCACACCACTATATTATATTCTAGTCTTTTTGTTATTTATATAATATAATAAACTCATATCACTAATCCTTGCCATAAATAATCGGCTGGCAAAAACGCATTGTTGGCTATAATTCCATTATATTTAATAAATGGTATGGTATATTAACGCATCGTTTGCGGACATTAAGTGCTTGGCATATTCTGAGAGCTGGCATATTCTAGGTATCGTAATGACTACCTACTTAAATATGATATTTCGACAGATACAATATAATAATCAGAGGCGCGCCGTCCATATGGCCAGATTGTGCGGCGCACACAGGCCGGGAGCTTAGGTACGCCAAGTTGGGAAAAATTAAAAAATATTTCATATTAATCCATTCAACTACCTTAAAATAATTAAATAAAATTTTCTAATTCCTTGTCATAAAATGTTTTTTTATTGTTCGATTTTAAGAAAGTGTAAAGAATTAATAGTTTTTCAATCTTTCTTCTCTTGGCGCAGCTAATCTTCCGGCGTCTGTGTGCGCCGCACAATCTTGCCATATGGACGGCGCGCCGCTGTTTGTGACCCGCTTTTTGTAGCATAACTTAATTTTACATGGGCCGCAAACGATGTGTTAAGATCAATTTTATAATAAACCGGTGATATTTCATTTAATTTATATGTAGATTGTTAGAAATTAGCATAAATTTGAAATATATTGTGAAATTTAAAAGATTATATTATTGTATAATATATTCTAAAATAAATACTCTACATGATTTATATTAGTTTTAACATTTTTTTTTTAATATTAATAATTGACAATGCAGACTCAGTGACTTCATTAAATTAATGTTTATGTATGTATTTAGTATTTTTTTATGGTTGATGTGCATAGATTATTTAATTTATTCGCATATTGGAATCATGTCCACAGAGAGGAGGTCTCATGGATTATCTAATTCTGTAAATGTGTTAAAAATAAAATATTTATTTGAGTATTTAATCAGTTCTAATTGCAATCCCTAGTATTATTTTTGTATATTGTCAAACTTTTTGAGATTAATGAATTGTCAATTTATTGAATACATTAAAGTTTGAAGAAACATTATAGATTTTTTTATTATTAAATCTTTCTAGTGTATTTTTCGTATTTGTTTCAGGCAACGGTTGACTGCCAAAGGCGCTCTAACCCACAAATGGGTGATAGAATCGGCAATGGTGACCGAGCTGGTTGTGACCAAAGCAAAATTAAAACGATACGTCATAAAAAAGAGATGGGCGAAAGCAGTGTCAGCAATAATTGCCCTGAAACGAATGGGCGCAAAGATCGACGCGAATTTAGTATAAGTTTCTGTTTTAAGGCAGTTTCGCTCATTTACTGTGATGGATATTGCACGAGATGTGCATCTGAAGCGGTGAAGATTGCGAAAACAATTCTCATAACACTTACACACTTACAGCACCCGCTCACTAATTATTTAATGTTAGTATTAAGTGAAGGAATACTAAGGATAATAATATATTCGAATATTAATAATGATGTGACTTTTATTAATAATTGCTCGAATATCTAATTTTATAAGATTGGAATTTTGAGATTAAAGATTTAATACGAAAATCCCCTTTGTTACCTCAATAAAATATCTAATATCATTCTACAATAAATCAGTGATTTCGACCTTATATGCACTCTGGAACTGCGAGGCGTGGACAAAAAGTTCGCGCACTGATGAAAAAATGAATTTTCATGGTCAAATTATATATCTATCTTTTGGTTGACAACAAAATATACCATACGCGCGAGAACAAACTAAACATAGAACAAGGTCATTTAAAATATGTATGGGTGCCTATTCCTCTATAGGGCGGATTTCCTATATCGGCGCTATAAGAAGGTTGACTGTTTATGTAGCAACATTCGAATTTATTATACATACATTGAACCCCGTTTTTATGTTTTTGAAAGACAAGAATCTGGCATGAAGCGTTGGATTGTATGGGATTTTTTTTTATTTACTTTTTTGAAAATCGGGGCGCCAATTCCGCCAGAGTAAAAAACCGTCCGCATAGAATACCTATTATGGGGTGCAGGGATAGTGAAAATATTTAGAAGTGGGGGCCTCTGTGTGTGTGTGTTTTTTTTATGTTTAAGAGCCAATTTACTTTTTCTACTTATTAACCGATCTGTCACGGCGGCTCGAAAATGTATGTGATAGACCCCAAGCGTTTAAAGTCAGATATCGACGAATTCTTCATCAATATCTTGACTTTTTTTTAATAAAAATGAATTATTCTAAGAATAAAAATACATATTTATGATATGCTTCATAATTTGGTCGATATTTTGGATTTTTGTACAAATCAATATGATGCGTAAATGACACGCACACTCGGCGATGTCCTGCCGCAGACTACCGACGACCGTCAAATTCTCCATTGTCACTAGTACGTTTCATTCGCACTCGGCACATCGTACAGGCTGAGAGCGAGAAAAAACATCGCGTCCGTGGCAACAGAAGCGAATATTGTTTAATTTTTATTTCGCAATTGCGGACAATAAAGGTCAATGATTATTTATAATAATTGTGACATGTAGGCTTTATATTAATAATATAAGCTGTCATTTTGTACAGTCAAGTACTTTTACTTTAGACAATCTTTCCGTCCGGAATAGGGAGGCTTGTTAAGTATAAGCCTTTTCGGTAGCCAACTGTCTAACAGCCTCTTGAATTAAGAAGAAAGCACCAGCGGATATTTAGAGCATCCTTTTCGTAGGTACAGCAGTTAGGGTGTATGTTCAAATGGTGATATTTGTTATATAACTAGGTTGAAGTCCAAGCATTAAAATGGAAGATAGGATTTTTTCTGCTTGGATTATCTTTAACTTAGCCGTGCCGATGGGGTCTAGTTGGGACCCCAGGTTTTTTATTTTTCTCGAATAACTCCATTAATATAAATTCTTCATGTCACAAACTTTTTGTATTTGTCTAAAAAAGTTTAAAGAATAAATATCATAAATAATCATTGACTACGTACTTCTATTCGCAAGTGCGAGTGAAAACGCACACGTGTCAGAGTGGGAGGCGAGCTCTACGTCGTGTGCGGCTCAGTCGCGACGGGCCGTCACTCTATGCGCACGTCGCATTAATTTGTAGAAGAAAACAAAATTTAAACGATATTTTGGATTTTTCTTTGATTTATATATCATGAATAGCTATTTTTATTCTTAAAATAATCCATTTTTTTTAAATGTCAAGATATTGATGAATTCTTTATCAATATCTTGACTTGAAATGATTTGAGCCGCCATGACGGATCGGTTAAAGGCAGTTATTTGTTCTCAGTTACTGAGCACTAGAAATTCACTTATTCCCTCTTTAGATGTTGACGATGATGAACAATTCAGATTATGAACAAGTCAGAACATGAACAAGTCAACAATGAACAAGTCAGATTATGAACAAGTCAGAATATGAACAAGTCAGATTATGAACAAGTCAGTCAAGATGATGAACAAGTCAGATTATTTACAGGATAGTAAATTATGTACAAGTGCTGGGTCATGCCTACACTATAAGTCGCCGAACCAACAATACTCAGTCAAGGGCAAAGGGAACTATTATAGTTAAAGGTTGAGCACAAAATCATCTAGAATATTTTTACAAAATTAGCGCAAACTTTTTGTCCACACCTCATAAATAAAAAAAAACACAAAATAATGTAAATATATTCCACATTTTTGATAAAAATAAAACTAGAATATCATCAAAATAATACATTTTTAAAGTAACGGATTGTGTTATTCAAATTAAGACGGCCGTCGTATCCAAAAGTATACGAAGCGCTGATTTAAGTGACTAAACAATATACTAACCATGTTTCACCAAATGTGTTCTTATTAATACGTATCACACATCGTACAATCTTGGTTTTATAAACTGGAATATTGTCAGACGGTATGTGAAAATAAAAAACTTGTAAAATTTCTATGTATGTATTTACATTTCATTACAAAAAAAACTAATTCAAATACAGAATAGACATCCTCAATAAAACTAACATATTGGTCATAATGAATACATAGTAAATTAAAACATAATCAATCCCTGCACATGTATGTAAATAACTAAGGTAAGGGTAAAATTATATACCGCGAAAACATCAGGCGGCCAAGTAGGTTTTGTCAGGTGCCAAATCCAAAAACGAACGCATCTCTGAATTATGAACACAATAATAAATAAGTGCCTATTGAACATATTTGATTAAAGAATTGCAAATAAAAAACCCACATTACATCGAAGAAATGGTAATTGAATAAAATACGGTTTATATGATCGTCGATCGTAATAACACAAGACTATGATATAAAAAATATATATCATGAATATATGCATCACCGTTACTGTACATATTCTTTAACCGACGACTAACAAAAACCTTATAAAAAAAATTAATGCCGAACACAAAAATCAGCACGGAATATTACTGGCGTATTTAACAAAAATATTAAATTTATTCCCGAACGTACGTAAAAATGTTTAAAACATAGAAGTAAAAAAAAATGTTATAATCAACTCCTAAAAATGTTTCAATGAAAGCACAATGACCCTAACGACATAAAAAATCCATACAACAATATTTACATTAAAAATAAAATAACATTTGGATCATATTCTAGAAATTATTTTTTTTTTTACAAAAATGAAACGATGATGAACCCATTGTTTACACACTTTAACGGACAATATGATTAAAGTCTTCAAACATCGTGGAAAAATCCCAACACAATGCGTCTCAAGTAAATAAATCAATGAAAAAAGACGCAGCATGTTATAGAATCATGCATCAAGAAAAATAGTATTCATCTCTCGATTAAATAATTATACAACTCATTTTCAGGAAAAAATTATGTACGAATGTTGAACGTAGCCTGTAATTTTTCATTTATTTATTCATTTAAAAAAGGCATTTTCAGATCTTAAGAAAAATTTGGCAAATACATACATACAAGTAAAAAAATTGATTTTCTCATTTTAAACACAATTTCATTTAAAATATTAAACCAATATTACATCTCTCGATAGCAGATGGTATTTATTATATTAATATAATAGATAATACGATTAAGTTATTGTTTATCAGATATACACAAGTGTGACGATGGTTGTTACAGAATTTCATAAGAATTAATAAATACAGTGGATTTATTTTTAATAAACCTTTGCCAATAAACAACAAATAATTATAAAAAATGAATGATGAAATGTTATATATTAGGTGGACCTGAAATTCCTCCATTTTTTCAGATAGTCCAATTCAAGTCAGTCTGTATCCATATGCGGTGAAAGAAACTTTTATTTTTTATTAGGCTTTGTTTCACATAGCACTCAATGGTGTAATAATAGACTCCGGCATGGAAACATCTGGCTCCATTCTTAATAAATCGGTGTAGCTTCTTGCCTATGCGGAGCACATAGACATGGTGGCCAGATCTCAGGCGGCTCTCAAAGATGCATGTCAGCGATTAATGAGAGCGGCAGTTGGCATGGGACTAAGGATCAACGAGACCAAGATAAAATACATGCCCATAAGCCAAGGACGAATCCATATATCTCAGGTCCAATATCCAATTCATATATCTCGGGTCATTTATTACAAATAACAATAAAACCAATTTGGAAGTACGAAGACGAACCATGCTGCCAAACAGGTGTTACTTGGTGTAAGACTAAGTTCTACATGACCCTCATCAGGCCGTCCGAACATACAGATCTGAATGTTGGGCTTGATAAAACAAGATGAGTGACAACTGGATATTGTAGAGAATATTTGGGGCCGTATTCGATGACGGGGAATGGCGTATCCGAAACAACGAGGAGATGCACCGATTATACAAGAATATATCAGTCACAGCTGTCGTCAGAATGGCAAGACTCCGGCGGGCCAGTCTTGTGTCAAGGATGCGGGACAGTCAGCTGCCGAAAATGCTTATGGTTAACAAGCCTTTTTGTCCCCGGAGGAAAGAAAGACCAAGACTGAGGTGGTTGGACTGTGTACAGAGGGACACTGCATCACTGACTTACCGGAAGATGAAGCAACGTGACGGCAGACCAGATAAAATGGAGAAGGGTGTTGGATAAGGCCAGAGCTCTACAATAGGGCTGTTGTGCCTATAAAACGTTTCTTTATTATTTAGGGTAAATGTCTGAGAAAGAAATCGTCTCAGCATGCCGTTTTTTTTTTCCGACGAAGGACTATATGCAATGAAAGCTACGGAAACCACTAACAAAATTTATGGAGAAGTTCTAACAGTCTATAGATATCAATTCTGATTTCGACACTTCAAATTGGGTAATAGGAACCTTAAGGACCCTTCTAGAAGTGGACGATGGCTAGATTTTGATGAAGACAAATCTTCAGAGCATAAAAGTGAATAAGATGGAATTTGGATGCCGTACAATCAAGTTAACAAAGAACTGAGCGTGTTCAAACGCATAGTTCTTTATTATCACGACAATCCTTTCCACCCTTTTGTCATAGCTTTTAACAGGAGACGAGAAATCTACGTCAATTTTAGTCGAAAAAACAATGTGTTTTAAAAAATTAAACACACATTCCGACCCCGAAACCAGAATTAACATTACACATGGTTCTTTTGTGCATACGGTAAATTATTCAAAGGATTAGAATTATTTTGTATTATTGAAACAATAACGTTGAAAGTCTATTGTGGACAATCGGAGAGATTCGACCTGAAGTTGAAATAAGAACGTCCGAATTTAGCCAAACAAAGTGGAGGATACTGCAAAGAGATCCTTGAAAAAGTCGAAGAACTGAACATGGAAGTTTTATCGTAATCATCAGACCTTGCTCCATCCGAATAACCACTTTTAGATCTATGGAGCACTCCTTTAGTAAACAAAATCCGTATTGAAAGTCAACTTAATCAATATTTTAATACCAATCGACGAGGCTTTCATTGGCATTGAAAATTTACATAATAAATGCTCGATAATGATGGCAAGTATATTTTCTAATTTCGAGTAATATTTTTTTTAAATAAAGTCCAACGATACAATACAAAAAAGTGTTTTTATTCCTGGTCCACCTAAAGTATATCGTACGCATTAATTTTACCGTATATATTTAATTCTGAACAAATTAAATCCCTCATTTTTAAATATATATATTTACAACGTATAAAAAGTTCAGGTGAATTGAGGTTTGTTTTGCAGAAGCTAAAAAACTATAGTTAGTTAAAAGAACATGAATTTAGATTAAAAAAAATAGTATTAGTGAATAAATTATTATTTTTTAAGAATTTCATTTTTTAAATTATCAATTGATGCGTTAATTTCGGTATGTTTCACTCATCAAATATTTAATTTAAACAATTTCATTTACACTATTGGATAGAAAAAAATAACATATTGCCGAACGGCAACTTCCCTTACATATACAAAAATAATATAGCGAATTTATGAATTACAAACGCGGTGTATATACATATATACTCTTATATATATGTAATGTTCATTTTTTTTTTAAGAAAATATATTATATTCCACTATATTAAAGATTATTTCAAATAGCACTTGTACAGAAAATTACTTCGACACGTCTCCTTTTCTTGTTCCAAAAGAAATAGAAGATCTCGAAAGTTAACCCTTTTCATCCTGGCGCGGAGTGGAGCGGTGGATCTATTCACCCCGTTTTTAACACCGAGCATCGTCTCCACCGTGTTTGCTTCCAACGAACTCGGCGAATCGTTTGTGCCTAAACCTAAACGCGGTTTTTTACGCGGCCCGATGGCTTGCAGAGCTGTTAAATTGGCTTCGCGCTGACGCATCTCTTCCATTTCGGCCCGTTGCATTTCTTTTGCCTTTTCTTTTAATTTCACCTGCTCGGGATCTTCGGATTTCGATCTGGACTTAGCCGCTCGCAAAAGTATTTCTCTTTCGTAGTCCTCTCGTCTCTTTCTTTCGACACGATCGAGATCTTCTAAAAATTTCAATTGTCCCTTAATATCCTGCGTTACGATATAATCGGAATACAGTTTTATCACATCCATTCGATGCTCGGAGATGCACGATAATTTTTCTACTAAATTTTTTAAACGTTCTTGCACCGCGTGCGATATAAGAGCCGCCACGTCGAAACCCGGTTCATCTAATCCGTGTTTAGCGCATATTTGTTTTAATCGAGCTTGTAATGGTCCCATTGAAGCTAAATATTCGTCTTTGCAGGATCGAATCTGAGTGCCAATCATTTCCGTAGAACCTAAAATCTTTTGAGATTCTTCCGCTAGATTAACACCGCCCATAGCGGCTACGTCGTTGATATCATCGTCGCCCGCCATTTTATCAATGTCATACGACGGTTGAGAGAACGACATTGATTTTTTGTCCTTGTCTTTCATAAACGGCTTATTAATTCCACCTTGACTAGTAGAAGGTACAGTGTTGGCCAGTTTGATGAAGGTTTTGGGCAAATTTTGAAAACTAGGTTTGGTTACATTTCGTAACGGGGTAGACGTTTTAGAAATATTTGCGCCTGGAGTAATTTGTGGCGATGTCGTAGGTCGCATAGAAGCTTGCAGGGGAGGAAGCGTGTTCATTCCCGATTGCTGAACTGTAGAAGAATGTATAATCGTCGGCGCCTGAGATGCACTGGAATTCGGAAACACGGTATTGGCCGGGGGAGGATGAATTCCGTCTATCACCAACTCTTTATTTAGCAACGATTGTCTTAATATTGGTAATGTCTTTTTTAGAAACCCGATCAAACACGGTTGAGGACTCGCGTTTAAGAGCCGTTCGAGTCTGGCACAAAACGCCTCGGGTTCCACCCGCATATCGATCAATTCTTGAATGAGAATTCTCACGTTACGCTCGACAGCCTTCGGCTCTTTGCTCGACAAGTCCAATAAATTAGAAAGAAACTTCCTGCACTTTTCTTTCATGTTATCGATAGAGGTTTTTTGGGTCAGAGGATTGGCAGCGGGAACACTTTGAGTCACACTTACTGGTCGCGATTGGATGTTTTGAGCATTCGATAATTGAGTTTGAGTCACTTGCGGCATAGTCGAGTTGACGACGGCTACTTGCGCGGGTTGCATCGTGGACGGCGAGCTGGGTAAATTCGTTCCGGCAACCATGGTCATGCCGGAGGAAGAAGCGACGGCCACACCGGGAGCGGAGACCGTCGCCAAGCGCAACGATTGTCCCTGATGGACGTTTCCCACCGTCGGATTAGTCGGCGGACCGACTCGCAACAACTGAAATTGGCCATTTTCAGTTTTTAGCAATAAATGCCCCTGCTGCCCGGGTTGGAATCCTTGTAACGTCTGCAGCGTTATGCCGGGACCGGGAGGACGAGTCGCCATAATTTGAGGCGAGCCGAGAACGACTCTCGGCGATACAGTCGCAATGTTCTTTTGACCGGCGACGGGCGCCCCCGGTCTCATATTGACTATTTGCACATTAGAAGGGAGATTGCCGTGTGGGCCGCCGATTATCGGCGCCTGTGTCGTCACTATGTTCTGATTCATGCCTTTGTTCATCTCCATCGGCATTGACGTGTTTCCTCCCTGCACGGAAACAAGGTTCGGTCTAATTCCGACTTGATTAACGCTATTTCCCTGCTTTATAATCAACGGAGACTGAATTTGAACAGGTTTGCCGACGGCTTGCGAAACGATATTTCCAGGCGAGGCGGTTTGTATGACGTTCTGAGAAAACGAGGTCAATGCTATCGTCCTGTTCGGAATCGGCTGATTGGGATATATAACCCTATTGTTCATGCTGACGGCTTGGCCGATGTTTTGAGAGGTCTGCGGGTATATGAGTTTCGCAGGTTCTTGAGTTTTTATCACTTGAGTAAGATTTCCTTGGTTCACGAAAGATCTACCCAGTTGCAACTGATTCACTTGGGAGTTGGACGAGATACCTTGAAAATTTTGCGTATTACCATCCGATCCGATAGACGCGCCGCTCATGTCTCCCTGATTTTGAATGTTTGCGAAATTTCCATTAGAAAACGATTTGTTATCGACAGAGGACGTCACCAATTGGGTTTCCAAGGATCCGACAATGGCATTCACCGCTGATTCATCGACGTTATTATTCAAAGCTTCTTCGATAAATTCTGCAGATGCCATCTTTCTATACGATTACAGTTTTTATAGAAATCATTAAATAAAATTATAACAAAATAATAATTTTCGTTCGCAGTAAACACATTCATTTCATATAATTAAAAATCAGCGTCGCAGCAGTCTTTCAGACTGGATATCGGACCACGTCGGGCTCGTTTGACCTCAATAAACGTTCAACATCAAACGAACGCAGATATTGTAATCGTTGTCAATGTAACTCGGCAATAAACAACTTCTGAAAAAATAAAAAACATGATATAAGTAAAAGCCCCCTTTAAAAAAAAAAAATGATTATAGAAAATGCAGATTTCATCACAAGTGGGACAATTTGGGTTATGTTCAGTCACATAACTATGTTTGTCAAATTGAATTAGGGGTTAAAACATAAAAACAGAAAACACAAATTGTAGGTTAGGACGAAATACACTCCCTATTTTAATCGAAATAATCATAATGACTAGTATATTTATCAGCGTTTGTATTTACTGCATACGAGGGAAAAGGAGACCGAGGACATAAGCAAGTATACGTTGTGTCAAATTCGAACGAACAGACCGTGGGCGGAGCAGGGGCGCCTCGCAGGGGGCACAAGGCGATGGCGGGCAGGTGGCGGGCGCGCGCGTGCGCACTAGGCCACGCACGTCACACAGCGCCGCCGCCGCCGAGCCGACTCCGCTACTTCGCGACGACCGTTTCATTGCCATACACAAAAAATATTTTCTCAATCGAAAAATCATCAAATGTACACCATTTCTTTATCCTTTATCGAAACAACCACTAAGAAGCTAGACATAAGGTTAAAAATAATGTATTATTTTATTAAACAAAAAAAATACTACCTATTATAATATTTATAACTTCGCACTTGTATTCATATGAATTTAAATTTGTTTAATAATAAATATAAATTAGTTGTACAAATAAAGTCAATTTTAATTTTATATGTTACATTTTAAAGCCATTTTAACAATAAAAAAAATGCATAAAAAAGTTGACAGTTCGTGTCAAAATGATAACAGTGCATGGCTGCCAATTTCGAGTAATTTTCTTGAGTTGACAGTCGATTGCTCAAATTATCAGACGGACGGCATCTTTTTTAGCAAGTAACAGAAAAGGTGATCCTCATTGTAAATTTATATAAATGTACAGTTGTGATAACTATTAATACCGAGTATTACTGCATGATCATCTTAAATAATATTTTTTTTTAAATAGTTTTAATGTGAAACAGTTCAGTATTGATATGTTTACCCTGGCTGTCAAGTTTTCAGTGGTGAAGGAATGCGGCGACGCGCGGGCGTAGGCGCGGTGCGAGGACAGGCAGCGGCAGCGGCACGTTACCGCAATCTCGGTGGTAACATTCAAGCCGAACAGCTGCAGCAGTTGGGCAAACAACTCGAACAGTTTCGCGAGCATCTCGAGCAGTTTGCTGCGCAGCACCGCAACGAAATCCGTCGCAATGCGCAATTCCGTCGTCAATTCCAACAGATGTGTGCCGCCATCGGTGTCGACCCCCTCGCCTCTGCCAAAGGCTTCTGGTCCGTGCTCGGCATCGGTGACTTCTACTACGAACTCGGTGTGCAGGTCGTCGAAGTCTGCTTGGCCACGAGTTATAAAAACGGCGGACTCATCAGCCTCGACGAACTGAGAACTAGACTGATAGCCGCCCGCGGAAAGGGGAAGCAGCATCAAGAGATCACATTAGAAGATCTATTGGCCGCAGTGAAAAAACTTAGAATTTTTGGAAACGGGTAAACAAAATAAACAATTATATATATGAAACGCGTAAAATATAAATTATTATTTTTCTACAGTTTCAGTATAGTTCCAGTCGGTAAAGGCAAGTGGCTCGTTCAATCTATTCCCGGTGAATTGAACATGGACCATACGGCTCTGCTTCAACAGGCGAGCAATTCCAACTGTGCTCACGTTTCTGTAGGAGCATTAAAGAAAGAACTCGGGTAAATTGATTATGATGCAAACTCATTCTAATAACGTTTATATTAATCATGAGCACTTATGTTTTAGGTGGGATGAAACTAGAAGCGAAAAAGCGTTACATCACATGGTAAAAGAAGGTCTGGCTTGGATAGACGAACAAGGACCAGATGAAAAATTGTTCTGGTTTCCGAGCATGTTTGCAGCATGCGTCTCTGCATAAATTCATTTTTTAATATGCTTTATTTTTATAAATTCTTTGAATGAATATTATTCATATTTCAAAAGCTATGCTACGACAATACTAATGTACATTAAGGCCTCGTTTAACGCTTTCTCGATTAACACTGATTTGATATAACGTGGTCTGCTCTAAGCCTAAAAAAATGTAATACTTTCTGTAGTGGCCGATCGTCTTCATCTTGATTTTGTTTGCCGCATAGTTCACTGTCAACCTTTTATCGGCCGCAATATTAACGATAATGATAGCAGTGTCAACAAAATAGGCTGCAATGACCACCAGTTCTGAATGGGTTACGGTTGTTGGCTGTGGTATTTCCTGCAGTTTGCTATTTTCCAGACATTCACTCTGGACGTTTATTGATGACTCTACCTCTTCTTGCTTCACATGGACTTCGGCAACTTCGTCTTGAACTTCGAAATGTTTGGTTTTGTTATTCTTAAACTTGTTATTTTGGTTTATTTTTGAAGTTTCCAGGAGTGTCCAGAATTTGATGGTGCTAGAAAAACATTCAGTGCTATCAGGATGGCCCCTGATCCCATTGGGCATCAAGACTATTTCTAGCGACCCTGCTTTCAGGGCCTTTGTGATTTTTGCTGACCAAGTCAGAGGAAGAATCTCCTCCCTTGACCCCATTCCTTGGCCTACTTAGGCAAAGTTAATATTAACTATCGGAGATCATAGTTGACGTTTCGTCATCACATTGAACCTTCAAAGGTAGGCTAACTTTTAGTCTCACCGTGGGAAGGGCTTGATGTATTTTATATTCCAATAGGATCATATCAGCTTTGTTCACGAAGAGCACTAAATAAGCAAATCTTTTATGGTTGTCGTATATAACCTTAATCACGAATTGAGATGTAGAACCAATGATCGATTGGTCGAATGCATCACATTTGTAGCTTTGGGTTCAAGTGCAAGTGTTGGCGAAAGTCTTAATGCTATTTCTTACATCCTAAGTGCTAAAGGAGGCCTTAATCTACATACTCGCATTTTTATTAAATAATTTATATTAAAATATGTAATAATTACATAGATACATAAGTCATCGGACTTGAATTTAATGTAGTACATGTATTAATTGATTTGCAATTTAAAATATAATTACAAAATATCCGGCATTTAATTTATTATCTATATATAAATCCAATAAAATTAATGCATCATACAATAAATTCAATTTCTGTGATATATAATTATTTATTTATATATTATATTATATTTTTACATTTGTAAATATACTAGTATTAATAAAATTATAATAAAAATTCGTTATCATTATATTTATTGTATACTTCAAATGAAACAATACTCATTCAACTCATTCCACAAAGCACTTTCCATTTCGAAAGTAGAAATCATAAAGATAACATTCTTAATTCATGCAAATTGTATAGATTTGTTAATCCTTTTGTGTTGAAAAAAAAAGAATAAACCTGTTTTTGTGTTATAGATAGGGACTGCATAAAAGAAAACGCATTCATTTTTATTCCAAAGCTTCGTGAGTATGAAGAAATATATTCCGCAAAAAATATTTTTTATCAAAAACAGATTTGAGTGTATAAGATTTAAAGTTATATATTGTATATTGATACATGTTAACAATTAATTCAGTTCTTATCTAGTACGTAATTGTACATTTTCTTGTCGTAATCGTTCTATATCCTTCATTAAGTCTTCTACTCTTTTTTCTAATTTAATAATAATTTCCTTTACGTTTTCTCGCCACCTGAAAGACAATAGTTCATTAATTAAAAATATGTATTTATACATAAAATAATAGATTAATCATGATGCATACTTTGTATTAAGTTTTTGTTGATTTTTAAAATGTTTTTCAAACTCTTTGGTAATTAAAAGTTTGTCATTCGTTAAACACTCTTCCAAATCTTCTTTAAATATCAAATCAGCTTGCAATTTTTGAATAGATTGATGCGCTTCATTTAATGATTCTTTTAAATTAGTTATTTGGATCCTAATAAAAACAGTGAGATAATAGAACATGTTTAACCTATAGATTATTAAATAATTATGTTTAAATACATACTTTAAACTATTTATTTCATTAGAATGTAGTTTATCTTCCCATTCTCTTTTTCTCTTATCCCTATGAAAATTATTAGCTAATTGATCAAAGTCCATTTGCAAATTTTCTTTTTCAGATATAATTTGTATATTTCTGCGTTCGGATAGAAGCTAAAAATTCATAGATAAGATTTGAGATATATTTTGAGAATAATTAACATAATACTTTATTTTCTAGTAGCTATCGTTAAATAATGTAATAGAATCACTGATAACTTACTAATTGTTGGAATGTTGCTTCAAATTTTTGTTCCAGTATTAAAATTCTATTTTCCTTTTCGTCGCTGCCGCTTGTTTTATCTTTTTTTGTATCTGAATTTCTATCTTCTAATAAAACATATTCTCTAAAAAATAATATTATACGACATATTTAATTAAATGATCGAGAACAAGAGTGGGGAGAGATTCGATCTTTGAGGGACTCCAGCCATAATCAGACGGATGCAGGAGAAATTAGATTCTAATTTTACTTTGAAAGATTGTTTTTTTTTTTATTGATTTTAACGATTGAATCAATTTTATGTATGGATAACCAGCCGAGATAAGTTTAAAACAAAACAGACCTTGTCAAAGACATGAGTGATATCTAAAAAAAATGACCAAGAAGTAGATTTTATTCATTAATTGATCATACATACCGATGTGCCCTTTCTAGTTCTAAATTTTTTTCACCCAATTCTAGCTCTAAACGTTGAATGTGTATCAACATATCGTTTAATTTATCATTGAATGTTTGTTTCGCCACATCAATTTCCCTCTGAATACGTAAAGTAGATTGATTGAGAACATCCGTGACACGTTTAGAGAGGCGAGCTGATTCCTCTACAAATATATTATATAATGTAATATTGTGTTTGTTAGAAATACACGTAAATACAAAAAAAGCATGGTACCGATAGCTGCTTTTTCTCTTTCTAAGGCTGCATCCCTCTCTAAAATAGACCCATCAACTATTTTTAAAGCCTCAATGACCTGAAAGAAAAATTAAATTAATTATAAATATACAAAAATATAATTATCAAAAAAAATTAAGTGTATAAATGTGATTTACATTTGAATGTACCTTTACTATGATTAATTTCCAAAATCAATTTGCATTATAACTATGTGGCAACAAAAAAAAATCAAGTGCAGTGCATAGTTTTCTCAATGTGCATTTATCTATCAGACATTTTGAATAAATACTATTTCTACAACACAGAAATGACCATGTATTTCAAATTGAGTGCAATAAAGTTATTCATTAGATAACACGCTAACCTTGTTACGGGATTCGTATTCTTTTTTAGCTGAAACATTACTATTCTGTCGGCAAACTTCCATGCTGTTCAAGAGCTGTTCGGAATTTTGTTTACACAATAATAGCTCATTTTTAAATTTGACAATTTCATGCTCCAATTTTCCAATTATAATGTTGGCATCGTCTAATTTTGTAGAGTTTTCAACGAACAGTTTCTCTTTATCATTCATTTTATTTAAAATTTCTTGGTTTTCAATACCGGCTAAATTAATAAGTTCCTCCTTAGATTTTATTTCATTTATTGAAGTGGCTAATTTTGTTTCTAACATTTTTATTATGGACGAGTACTCGTACTTGGCCTGAAATAGTATAATTAAATATAGTTGAAAAATCATGTTTTGAATATCAATTAAATTAATTACCTCGTCGAGATTAGACGATAAAGCTGACGATTTATAAAAGTTTTCATATGTTTTCATTTCATTTTCAAGATTTTTAATTGTATTTTGCGATGTTTGCCAAAGAGAAGCGAACGATTTTTTTTCCTAAAAGGTTAAATATAATTATCATAATTTATAGAGCCGATTCACATAAAATTTACGGTGTTAATTTTCATTTAATATACCTTTTGAAGCAGAGCCAACTGTTTTCGAAGGTTTTTTATTTCTTCTCCGTCATTTTCATGGCTTTCTATGATGTTCTCAAATTCTTTATTCTTTTTTATGAGCGTTTGGAGTTGTCTTGACATTTCTGTATTTTCTGTTATTAATGATTTAATTTCATTTTTAACACTTTCCAATTCACCCTGAAATTCAATATCGATCATATACAAACACAATAACAATGTAAGTAAATATCAATTTAAATATTGCACCTTATAAAATGATACTTGAGATTGCAAAGCTTCCGATAATGAATCCGGTTCACTCCTAAAAATAAATAATTTAGAAATATATGATAAAAACTCAAAGATAAGGTTAGGAAGATTTAAAAAAAATAATTACATTTTTATCAGGCGTTTAACACTGCCGTTTAACGCATGTAATTGTCATTATCAAATATAAAATAATACTAATTTCATTTTATGTAGAGCATAGCATTGAACCGTCTGACATGTTTTTTATTGCATAGCTGTCAATGAGAAGTAATCATAATAACGAAAAATACAGCCATATTTGTCATATTCATAGAAATTTTCGTAAAAAATTAAATGTCATTATACAGATTTTTCACTTCAAATTTACCTCTTTACAATTCAAATAGAACCTTTTCCTTTTAAATTTATAATGAAAAGGGTTAATTTTCAATAAAAAACCTGTATAATTTATGGGTATATTTTATATTTATTTCTTATGTGAAGCGAATAAATATTTTTTTATATGAACTATATATTATTCTACTTTCCCTTATTTTTGAGGAACATGATCATGTGTTTGATTCCCCTTATAGAGGAAGATGTACATGGTTTTTCATGGGAATATACGGTGCAGTGGTTTTCCGTTGACTTCTGCATCGCAGTAATTTGTTTTTTTTTTATACTGAAGAACGCTGCTGCTCGCTTTCTAGTTTACATATTTGACAATTCATTTTTGCGTATGTATAAATAATACATAACATTTCGCATAAGGGCAGACTTATTATTAAAAATTATGCATTAACCGATATCGCATTTACTAAGCGCTCAATGATATACGGTAAAATCTAGTTTTACGTGGCGAGAATTAACGGTTTCCCCCTATTTGCGTTAAATTCCGTTTAATTTTAGTACATTGAGTTTCAAATGTCTAAACTCGAATCTACGTTTTCCCAATAATTGTTTTTTTTTATTATACCTTCAAAATAGTAAAAACGGCGTTTCACAGTATGTTTTATAGGCGACGATTACATCGATAAATACAACAAATCGTGCGTTGATCGATTTACGTAATTTATAAAAGCTAATAAATCTTTTTAAGGAATACGACAAAGCATATTTTATTTTTTTAAGTATAGAAAAATTACATAAAGCAATTTTATACGTGTAATGTAACACGGCCATACAACGTTCCGGCAGTCTTTTGCCGAATGAAATAATATTTTTAAATAAAACCATATATAAAAATTGTATTTTGGCATAAATATAGTGAATTTCTTATCCTTTATTTTTAATAACATATAAAAACAACGGTTACTAGATTATTTTTCGGTAATTATTCGCTCGTCTTTTCAAAAAAATGTCGGTAATAATATACGCGTCGTAAGCGTCGCATACTGGCGGAAAGGAGAAAGCACGCGCTAAGCACAAGAGAGATCGTGCGCATGCGCAGTTTGCGCACGTAGCGCCTCACCGTTCGGAGTCCCCTCCAGTGGCCGCCAGTGCTCGCGAGGTGGCTGCCGTCGTCGCTGCCCGCCCCCGCCCCCGTCCGCCGCAGCCGCGCCGCCGAGGTAGGCCTCCCCCTCGCCTCGTCCCGCCCCCTTGCCCGGCGCCACGTGGCAGTGACGCCACAGCGCCCGCATCGCTATCCGACGCTGTCGTCATCGCGCATATTGCTCGGGTTAACAATCACCGTTTCGAAATTATTTGTAAAGATGGCGTTTCACCTTATCGTCATTGATCTCATTCCGCTAAATTCCATCGCGACCCGCCGATTTATTATACGATTTATTTGCAATCTCACTTAAACGAAATAAAAAAACTGCGGTACGGACCGAATTCATTCGTGGCGTCGATTTTAAAGAAATTAAAACAACAAATCTAACCTCAAATAAATGACGATTGCAACGTCCGCCCGCAAAAATACGCAACGGCGTTATAATATATTTCGTATTAACGAAGAAATTGATTAGTAACGAAACCGCAGAATAAATTATAAATTATTCCATATGGTGGACGAATATTTCGATACCGTTGAAATTTCATTTGTTTACTTTTGTTTTATTTCAAAATAAATTTTGTCAGTTAATTCTAGATAATGATTATGCACGAAATATATGCCGTGACATATGAAATCGTAATATAATTCGATATTTTTTTTTATTGTTAGGTGCCAACGGTGATGGAAATACTTGGTATTCGGCGCTTCTAGGGTACGTTAACCGTCTACGATTTGAAAACGACACCCCCACAATGTCGAAGGAGATAGGAGATGACTACGCGTCGAGCCTGGCCGACCTCACAATGAACAGCAAGCCGTTGATCAATATGCTGACAATTTTAGCCGACGAAAACATTAAACACGCCGCCGTTATAGTTCAATCCGTGGAAACACATCTGGACCAGGTGAATTTGTTTTCCTTTTATTACATAAAATCTGTAAACTCACATAAATTATTTGATAAGAATCGCGGTGATTACGGCTGATATTTTAAATTTATTCGCAACATATTTGCATCGGAAAATTTGACGCCCAGTCATTGTGTTCGAGACGGCATGTCTCCCGACTTAATTTTGTATGAGCGCTCGACGAAACGATAAATATTTATTGAAACTTTCAACCTATTCGCTCTCATGATTACATTAACTGTTTGATAAAACGACTTCTTTTATGCGACGCTATAATTATGTTTGCTTAGCTCGTTAAAAACAGGTGTGCTTTTTTAATAAGACAATAGCGTTTTTATCCTATGTGTTTAGTCACTGATAATGAGTGAATCACTGTCAACAATTTGATAATATATAGAGCGTAAATTTTTGTTATCGAGAATTTAATTTTTTGGCGCTTTTGTTAGTAGTTTTTATAGTTTGATTTATTACGTATTGCTGTTTTTGAATTAAATAAATTTATTCGACTCCGACGACCATGCTACTCAATTTAATGTTTCAGTATTTAATTGCAAACATAAAATACATTATCTGGGATAAAAACTGTATATAATAATAATAAAAAAAAATCTTAGTCCGCGATCATAAACAAATTAAATTACAATATGTGTTGAGTTTACAGATTAAACGTTACATGAATATTTTGCATAATATGTTTATATTAATTTTATATATGTAATTAAAATTTGTTCAATTATTTTTATTATTTCTTACATTTTAGGCGATTAACATAAATATATTTGCAAAATTTTCTTAGATTATTTTTTAGAAATTTACTCATTCTGAACTGTTTTTGTTTAATAATTAAATATATTGAATTATGAAATAAAGAGTTTTTCAATTGAATTGTGGTATTTATTTATCATTATCGGGATTAAATTAATGATGAAATAAAACCTGTTTTTCGTATTCCTAATTTATTTACCCACTTTATTTTTATTTTAAAACTAATATTTGTTCGTGTTGGCGAAGCAAATCATCACATTTTCGTAGTAAGATTGATTGATGACTGTTGGTTATATAAAGTCTTTTGTCATTTATCGTTACATTCTCTCATCACGACATACATCATTTAAGTAACGCCTGATTATATTCGTATTTGATCGATATCGGAAATTGTATAAATTTAATTATTATCATCTTTCGAGTTTAAAGATAGACATGAGTCGTGTATTTTTTGTTATTTTGTAGTAACAAATTTTAATGAACACTGCATTTTGATGCAGTTCTCATCGGTCGTCTAATTATGAAGTTAAAAATAAAAAATACATTACATATTGCATCAATTTTTATTGTTAGAATGAGGATGGCTCGTAATAATACATACTTCATCTTGAAAAATCATTAAAAATAATTTATTAATTATATTATGTATATAAAACGCTTATTACACAGCCCGATGAATAAATTAATCTTGATATACAATTTTAGTTTAGAGAAATATTCCGTTCTTCTTTGAATTTTGTTTGCACATCGTTTGCAATTTATCCAATGTAGTGATTAAATAAATATAAATGTATTATGCATTTATTAATATTTTTGTATTGGCTTTTGAAAAAATCATACACCAATCCCTATATCCTGTCGTACGTTTATTCCTTGAATAATTTTTAATATTACATTTATTTTCATTATCATAATGGTGATATATCGGCACATTCATATAAAAATATAATTACGATACTGTGTGCGGTTAGCTTTATAATAATTATCAATTTTTTCCTTGTATTTGCAAATGCCTACTTCGCTAGAGATGTAAGTATACCCTCAGTCAGCTGTACTGATTAGTGTCTGTAATTTAATTTCGTTGTGTATTAGTTTTAATGTTCGTAAGTTTGTATATATATAAAAATTAATTTTTGGCGAATATCATAATTCGTTTATAATGATTTTATGTATTCAGATAGAATAAATTGTAAATTAATTCTTTCCCATTTGTATTTTGGTGAAATTAAACTGGCTTTTTACATCTGATGGTGTTTTTGTTTAAATTATATTTTTATGCTTATCGACATTACTCTTTTGTAATAGTTTTGTATAATATGAAATTGTTGTTCCTGATTCCTTTCCCCTGATTTATGTAAATTCTCCGCCAAAACATAAAAGTTATTATGTTCAATCCTAGAATCTCGACAGCTCACGAATATGACTCGCTGACACGGAACGATCAACAACGTTTGAAGTGTTTTAAACTAAACTTTCATTTAACACCGTCGGATTTGCTCTACGAGTTTGTCTTTAAAATATTCTCTACACTTTATTTCATTTATTATATAAGAATAAATTTATTAATAGATGTTGCCTTTCTATTCCTCTTATTTATTATACGAAGATTAATTTTTTATTATAATATGTATTTAAATTGGATCATTTTGCATATTAAAATAGATGTTTTAGTGTATATTTTATTATATAAGTTTATACTTTTAGTCGTGTCTTTGATATGGGTTAGTGTTCTCGTTGGAATTTTAATGTGTAGTGCATCAGGTGATGTTGGAGCATAGATGAGATCACATTCCAGACTCGAGCTCGGCAATATTTGTGTATTTCATATTTATTTCTTCGTTATTATAAAATCTGAATGATTTGCTATGACGATTGCATTAAAATTAAGGTATGGTTATTCGTACAAAAAATATATCTCCGAGAATATAATAAATAATCCTTTGTGTTCCTCAATACTCCTGTCGTAAATATATTTAAAGTCTTTTCAACGGGAAATTCTAATCTGAAAACTGGAGCATAAGTCGTACATGACTTAATTTTTGTTTTTGCGATATGTTTGCTTTGTTTGCAATAATTAATTGTTTACGGATGTTTTTTTTATTGATTCAAGGCGTATTGCATATCACATTTCTTTTAGGTCATCATACAATTAAAGACTACGCGGAGAATTTACAGAGATAATTCTTTTTCCAACTTCTGCCTTTAATTGTCCGAAGAGCTACTACCCAGCTACAGTTTGCATCTGTTCGATGTGATAGTCGTATTAGGTTTTTCTCTTCGTCTATGTTACCAACCGTCTTCGATTTAACATCTTAAAAATCGTAGAATTCATGCCTGGTGTTCTGTACATAATCGTTCTCTATTTTTCTGATTTATTTAAACTTATCTGCAATGGAATATTAAATAAAAATTGATGCAATTTTTAAAAATCCAGTTAACCTAACAAATTTATCATTAAATATTAGTATATCGGATTATCTAAATTCCTAAAAATATAACGGTCGTTTATAATCCGCTCGGAAAATTATTCATGTAGTATTTTCAATAATGAAACTATGTTGCTGAATGGGAAGTTATGTTTTGTTTAGGTTGAAGCGGATATTAAGCTGCCGGTCTTGTATTTGGTGGATTCCATTATCAAGAATGTCGGAGGGGTCTACACCCAGCTGTTCTCTCAAAGCATAGTCGGAATGTTTTGCCGAGTTTTCAAACAAGTGATTATTAAAATTTGAACGATATATTTAATCGTTTAGTTGATGAATATGCGTTTATTTATAAAAATATTATTTTCAGGTCGATGAGAAAACCCGTTCGCAGATGTTCAAGCTTAGAGAAACCTGGCACGAAGTCTTCCCGTCAATAAAATTATACCAGTTGGATGTAAAAGTAAGTCTTATCGATCCAGCGTGGCCGATACAGGCCCAGCCACCGCAATCTGGAAACATACACGTAAATCCGATTTTTTTTAAGGTTTGTGTGTTTACGAGAACGGCTCGATTGTTTTATTTCGAAATGCATTTTATAATAACGTGTTTTTATTTATTTTCTCAGAATCCGAGTGGTTCCCCGATGCCATCTACGAGTGGTGCTCCGGTGCCGTCTACGAGTGGTCCGATCGCCGCTCACACTACCGAAGAGGAAGAGATGAGGAATGCCTATGCGCTCATGGAGCAAGAATTGATATTGCTCCAAAAGAAAAAAGTTGAATTAGAACTGGAGCAAACTAAGAAGTTGCTCGAGCAATCCAAATCTGCAGAAAAAAAATCTACAATGGTGAATATATATTTTATGATTTACACTTTACCGACCGCATGTTTTTACCTTAAGCATTATTTTTTGGGCAATTTACAGTCAACCCTTCTATAGTGCTTCTTTATAGATTGCTGTTTTTAGGGCTTTGAACTGGAACGGAACCGAAAAATAAACATCGATTTTAGTACATATTCAAAAATGCGCAACACAATTGTTTACACACATTGATCATTAGCGTTCCAATTGAAATGGATTTATCCCTTCAGGTCAATTTATTCATCATTCATTCATTTATCATAGGCACAGCAGCCCTATTGTTGAGCCCTTGCCTCATCTGACACCCTTCTCTATTTTATTTGGTCTGCCCGCACATCGCTCCATCTTCCGTTAAGTTTGAATGATTCAGTGTCCCTCTGTACACAGTCCAACCACCTAAGCCTTGGTCTTTCTTTTCTCCGGGGACAGGAAGGCTTGTTAACCATAAGCCTTTTCTAGGGTTATGGTTAACAGTAGTACGGTAATAGAGATTGACTTTAGTGTTCATTGATAGGAATCCAATAAAGTCCAAAGTAGCACCGGTTTGCCAGCATTGTTCTTCTTTTTACCTCTAAGTTGGTTTCATTTTTATTTGTAATAATAGAGCCGAGACATGTGAATTCCTGGACGGCCTCGAAGCCTTACTCTTCGACTCTAGGGGATGCCCTTTGACTCTTAGGGGTTCAAAGATTCGTCCTTGGCATATGGGCATGTATTTTGTCATTGTCTCATTGATTCTCAGTCCCATGGTAATTGCCGCTCTCATTATTCAAATTTTAAAAAACCGTTGACCATTGATTACTTTTACGCACGTTAGTCATTAGCGTTCTAATTGAGATGAACTCATTAGTGTATAAATTATTATAGTGTTCATTCCGTCATTAAATTCAATTTGTGGCGGCTTTTTATCACTCATAAAAATAAATGTTCTTATAAAAGATTTAAAAATTATTTTAAAAAAGATCATATACACACTTGAAAACTGAGCATGATAAAATCATAGGCGACTTTAGATTAATCATAAACGTTAAACAAGAAATTCAATTGATTTTGGGATAAATAAAATCTATATTCGCCGTTATGAATATAATCGAGACACGTGTCTTCTCATATTTAAACATCCAGTAAATCCCATAAGAAATGAAATTCAGTTAGTTAGTCATTAAAATAATTCTTAGCTGAAATATGCAAAGAGAACAGGGCATTCTTGTATCCGCCCATGTCACATGGTCACTAACTTTGACGCGAATGAGTGTTGTTGTTTGGCAGGTAGGGAGGTAACGAAAAATATGTTACCGTATACAGTGGGTCGCTTTTGTTTGCTGCGTAAAGCTCTGTTTGGGGCAGACCTGTATATGCCCCGCTGGTCAATATTTTCTACTCGATTCCAAAAATAACTGAAACCGTCAACGGTTTTCGACTATATTTTGCACTTCTCTTTTCTGGAATTTAAAGATCATCATCAACTGATTAATAAAAATCTTTAAAAGTTTCCATAATTCGATTTTCGAACACTTATGCAACCGTGTTTCACACACTTTAGGGTTCGGAGTTCAAATAAATAAATATTAACACATTACAGTCCGTGCACGCGGTCTAGCGAACTCCGGGGTTCAGTCCGTTCACGCGTTTACGCATGATAAATACAAGGCAAATATACTATTAAAAAAAACCTACTGCTAGCGTAACATTAATTTATCTTTTGACTGCTAAAAGGTGACTCACATATTGAATATTGTATAATATTCCCGATTTTTACGAAAACATTGGTAAAATTTCGTGCGATATTAGCGGACTGTAATGTGTAAAAACGATTTGTTCGTTTTGTTAACAAAAATAATTTTTATTTACATATAAACTATGTAAATGAAAAATATTTTTGTTTAATTTCATATAATAGAATTATCAATAAAAAATTTAATAATTCTTATTATTTTCTTGGTTCGACCTCACTGTACTCAAAATATATACAATTCAATTTTCCCCATCTGTTTTTAAAGTCACGAGCCGCCCTTGTAGATAATATTGTATAATTGAACAGTAATTGAAAACCGAAACGAAATAAATAACGGTTCGAAGCCCTAGCTCTTTTCTAAAAGTCAAATTTCAAATTTTGTAAATATCTAATATATTGCCGTGCGAGATATTCTTCCATGCTCTTTAGTTTACAATAAAATATATCACGCGCAAGTGAACACAAAAAATTAGAACAAAATCAATTAAAACATCTGCATGGAAAATGTTTGATGTTCAATTCGAAAAATATTATTAAAAACCCTAACCCCAAATTTTGTATGGGTGCCCAGTCTTCTATAGGGTGGGTTTCTATAGCGTAGTCCATATCTCGGCGCTATAGGAGGGTCGACTACTTGAATCATTGTAACTTCGAAGCATAAATAAAAGATCATGGTTTTATTGGCCAGCGATGTATTAGCTTACGCGGTTGTTTGTGCCAAAAATAATAAGATGGCCAAGTCTGCGGTCAATAAAGTTTTAATATCCGTTGATTTTTATGTGATTTACATTGTTTTCTTTCTTTCCAGGCACATGTGAATTCCGACGTTCATTCTGGATCTTTACCATCTGCTGTTGTTGTACCCGCTAGAGTGAAACGGCCTCAGGTAAATACATATCTAATTTTCATATATGCTTATTGATTATTAATTTTTATTTGACCGCACAACTTAACAAATTAATTTTTATTGCGCATTTTTGAGGATTCGTCCTAATATTAGTTTTGTATATTTTTAGGTCAATTCTATGAATTTAAATTCGACCGGATCGTTGCGTATCGCCCCAGTTAGTTCAGCCTTAGTAAGTCGTGTGCAGAGAAGAGACCCTCGACTTTCAAGAGACATCCATCATGTGTCCGATTCGAATTCCAACCAAGTTTCTAGTCAATCAGATGTTAAAATTCATAACAAAAGTGATAAAAGTGCACGTTATATTAAATCATTTGACGTAAATGTAGACCAACAAAATAAAGACGATAAAATAATTAGTAGACCCCATTCAAATAAAAAAGACCCTAGGTTAAATAGGAATAAGCATTCAGAACAATCGGCACGATTGGTGAAATCATCGCATAAAAGATCTAGAACGCCCACTAAGATTAGTTCAGACCATCGATCAATAGAAAAGAGAGAGAAACTTGCAACTTCGCCTGAAACGATAAAAATTTCACGCGTTAAATTACCACCCATTCCTAAACTAAAAATTAAAAACGTAGATGAATCTCATAAAGACGTTTCATCCGAGACTGGCTCACCGGTCAAGAAAAATACCATGCGTCATTCAAACGTCTTGCGTGATAAATCGAAAAAATCAAAATTGATTGGTGACGGAAAAGTGTTGTCTCCCGAAAAAAATCATAAAAATTTTAGTCCTAAGAAAAACAAATTAAAATCTCTTAAATACACCCAAATCGAGGTAGATCCCCTCGATCCTGCGTCTCCGCCATCCACCGACGTCACGTTCAAAGAGCTAAAGAATTCGACGAAAGAACGAAACTACATAAGAAGAAATAGAGAAAAGTCTGAAAGTCCGGATAAAATGGAAGATAGTCCCAGAATCGTACCATCATCTATAACCAACGACAATAAATCTGTTAAGCCAAGTAAGAATGTGTATCTGATTAAGTACAGAATGTTTGATAATTTTTTTCTGTATGCCCATGACAATTGTATTGTTCTTTACCTAATAAAGAACCCCTATTTATGTTCTCTATTTTATAGTTTAATGCCGATGATGCTTTGATTATCGACATTGAGCATTTATTTATTTATTTTGCAAGAGTATTAAACATCTTGTCATAGAATAAATTTCATATAAAATTATAAATCCATTCTAATTTTATAACAACGATAAATAGTAATATCGTCTGACTTGAATAAATAAAATGAACATAATTTGGAGCAAATGTTTATGTTTGCCAACTCGCCTGGGTAATGTTTCATTTCAATCCCTATTATGCAATTTTATTACATTACACAACACTGTATTCTGATAGTTCCTCTATCTACATTTTTCAAGCTAAGATAACGGAAGGACTGTTGTATAAATCATTGTTCTTTCTTATAGATAATTTCTTAATCTTAAATCAGTGAAAGATTATTGTATATTGTATGCACCGAAGAAGTTTAGAATATATTATGTATCAAGAAGTCGTTGGTGCGATATCGAAATCATGTAATATATGTGCGAGAGCTGGAGATAAAATTATAAATATATTATTAAGAATACATGTATTAACTATGCCTAACTGTGGAACCACAACAAACGGCGAAAGAGGCATGCGCCAGCTGTGCGTCTCGCTGGCGATGTTCATGTATCGTCAGCGCTGACTTATGTATGAAGCAAGGTCTTGTCTCTTGCGCCGTTCGGTTTGGTTCCGATATCAGATAATTCACAATCAAAATTATACTATTTCCTCAATCCTACCCCCCTCTTTATCGAGATCGAATATTTTGATTTAACATATTTGTCAGTAAAAAAATTGTTAAACAAGTTACACATATTATTTAATCCGTTAGCTGTGCAGTTAGTTCTTGTCTTTTTCCGACACGATGATATTGATTCAAAGATATAATCCGTTATCTGAAAGAAATAGAATGGAGAATTACTATGAGGAGCGTTTAATATCGCCAGGATGCAGTGTGTGTGAGATGCAACGATGAATAGTATGTGCCGATGGACGTCTTCCTCTTCGTCGTTATTCTGGATAGACAATCCGTAAGACTGAAGAACACATCTGCGCTAGCATCCAGAAAGTCTGCAATACCGCAAGAAGAGAAAAAAGTTTCATTTAAAATATCTAGATGAGAATCTAACTTTTGCAATGGTTGATGATTAGTACTAATTACACGCCAATTTTTCGATAGTCTTCATCTAAATTGCATAGCTAATGGGTTGAATTATCAATTTTAATTGATTTTAACATTCATTTCACACACACACGCACATAATATCACGTTTTTGGAGAAACATATTAAATACACAAAAAAAATATCTAAACACCACTAAATAATATAGACATTATAAAACTAGAGAAATAGAACAAAAGATTCCTTCTGGTTATCTCGGCTTGAAATTTGTGTGATATGTTGTAACTAATGCGATTAGACTAGGTTGCTAATGACCGATTTCCGGATATCCACCAACAATCGAGGACAAGGAAAGATGCAAACTTGGTTAGGTTTGCTCGTGATTCGAATGGAGAGATCGTGAGCAGAGAAGGGAACGAACGCATCAAGATACGATGTGCAAGGATCAGTCAACAGCAACCTAGTCTATAAATAAATAATATATTCATGTAGCGCAAATCTCCGGATTAAAAAAAAGAATACGGCTTGATTATTTATGTATTTTTTATTATATAACAGGTGGAGTTGACATAATTGGCAACGGTGTTACTAAGAAAGACGTAGATTTACGATTGAATTCCAAGTCGGGCGACGGTGTGTCTTTACCGATTGCTAAAAAACGGCAGTCGTCTGATAAATCAGACGATCTCCCTTCCAAGAAGAGTAAATCGGAAAAATTTGATGCGTACGTTCATTCGATTATGTTTTTATTCTTCGATATGACTGTGTAGAACGGATTTAATTATTTTATATTGCAGATTGTTTGGAAACGAGGATGTCGATCTTAGGGAGTTGATGATACGCGATAAGTTGCCATCGCCGTCCCCTCCGTTGCTGAAGATCGACGGAAACGATTCTCCGCTCGCGAATAATGAAAAAATTGAAGGAAACTGGGCTAAAGTAAAGGAGGTTCAATCTCCACATGCGGAAACGCCTACGAAATTACACAACATCGCTGAATCACTCGAGGCGCTCAAAAATAAGGATGCTCTCGGCCGTCCCTATCTTTTTCAACATGCGACAGGTATACATTTAATCCGATTCATGAATATTAAATATATAATTAAATTGCTGATGTAACGGTTATTTTTTCAGGCGTTCAGAATAAATCGCATTTAAATATTAATCCCGATATAGATATGCGTCAACCTACTCTGAATGAATTGGATGGCGAGCCGTTAAATACAAAGATACAAACGATTTTATCACAGGCGGAAGAAAATTTACGTAGCGGCGAAATGGATAAAGAACAATATAACGTGTTGATACGCCAGGTGCTTCAACTAAACGAAACACAAAAGTTAAAGGAGGCTCAACAAAAGGATTCGTTGGAAACTAGTCGTAGAAAATCGAACTCCCTCAAAAAACATCATTCAAAACAGATCGTCGAATCCAATCATAGCAACGAAGAGAGTGACGGTGGCGTTAGTCCTCACAGCAGTATCAACGATGATAATGGCGACGTTAAACAATCAAATTTTTCGAGTACACATGGAGATATCGACGAAAGGATTGTACCACTCTCAATGAACACGATGCATGGTGAAGGCGGTAAAAGACCACCGTTGCTTCCGAGGCCGGATATGCGTTCAATGAACTCCGAAATGCGAATGCCTCCCAATATGTCGACGTACGACAATCAAGATGGCAAATTTATGCCACGCGGTCCCGATATGAGATTCCCTGGACGCCATATGGGTCCGAGGATGTTCGGTTCAAAGGGATGGAGAGGGATGAGGCCTCGAATGGAAGAGCGCGGTGGATTCCGAGGCATGAATTCCAGGGGACTCTTGCCAGCTCCAAACTCCCGCAGAATGATGAATATGGGCAATAGACCGCAGTACGATTCATCGATTCAATCGTCACAATATTTACCGAATAATATTCCAATCGTCGAACCACGACAAATGATAAACCCTCTGTGTCCGTATGTTAACGATGGATCGTTTTCGCCACCGCCATTAGGTAGCACGAGCGCCGAAAAAGGATATCCTCCTATCGATCCTAATATATTAGATTTCATCGATTACGACACAATGAAGACTATACAAATAGACGGTGCCGCTAGAGAAATTAGATATTATGACAGAACGGCGATAATAATGGTGAATTGGGACGATCCCAGAGAGATATCGTTCGCTCCGGGCCAGAGAAGAATCCATTTCGACGACGAATCGTTCTTGCTTAGCCTGCATGACGAATATATAAATGTCAACATTGACGGTCAACCCCATAGGATTTGCTTGGGAGGACCAACGAGGGAGGTGTTCATAGACGAATCGTGGTTCGAATGCTTCTTCGGAGGACCGCCAATACCCATCATGCTCAACAACAAAGTTAAGTACATGAAATTGGACGGACCTCCTCCTCAAGTCAACATCGGAAAGGTGAAACGGCTCGATCTCGTCGCCGGAAAAATCAACTTGATAGTCGACGGAACGACTATGCTGCCAGTGTTTTTGGATGCAAAACCTCAGAAGTTTGACATTGAACACGTGACGCACACGCTACGCTTCGTCGATTCTCTTCAGACGATTTTAATAAACGAAAAACCGCACAAGGTCGAGTTCGGCGGACTGCCGAAACCCTTCTTTGTCAGCAAAAAGAAGCATTTCATTAGATTCTCGGTTTTACCGCAAGGTATAAAAGAGGGCAGCGTTAACATACGCAACATGGAGGGCAAGAAACCGGCGATTTTGCCGACGCCCGAATTAAATTCAGCAATGACCGCGAACATGAATCACGAACTAATGCAACCCAACGATTTGCATTTCCAATCGTCTTCAATGGATAATTATGGAAATTCCGGCTCCGGTGAGTTTCATCGTTTCATCCTATATTTAAATAATATTTAGATTATATTCATAACGATTTTTTTTACAGTTTCAGGCGGTTTAGATGTTTTAGCTAGTGTGATCCCTTCGTCTATGGCGCCGGCATCACAATTTTCGGGATACAGCATCGCTGAGCCTCTAACGGAAACTAAGCCGACTGTTATCCCAGGATTAGATCAGAACCAAGATATGTCGGTACCTCCTCCGAACATATCCTCATTGCTACAGAATATAAATGTGAACGATTTGTTCGCCAAACTAGTCGCGTCCGGAATTGTGTCGACTTTGCCGACCGCCGCAGCTCCGAAAATCGAACCGGTTGAAGAAACTGCGCCACAAAATAACACCATCAAACCCGCAGAGAAGAATTTCGGCAAAAATCAAATCAACATAATTAAACCTGTCAATTTGATGAAGTCCGAGACTCTGAAAGTGTAAGTCATCATCTATATAGTTTAAAATTATTTATTGAGCGTGTTTATATCGTTATTTTTAATTTCGACAGTCGTCAGCCAGGTTTGATCGCATCGTTGCACACTGGTATGCAATGCGGTGGATGCGGGGCACGCTTTCCTCCGGAGCATACCGTGCGCTATTCTCAACATCTCGATTGGCATTTCCGTCAAAATCGAGCCGATCGGCATTCACAACGGCGACCCAATTCTAGGAGATGGTATTACGATATTTCCGATTGGATTCAATATCAAGAAATTGAAGATTTAGAGGAGAGAGGTATTTATTTCGCAATTCCTGTCTTAATATACTTATTTCAATTGAGCAATTTTTTATATGTTCTATGTTATTTTAGAGAAAAATTGGTTTGAGCGAGAGCAGCAAGCTGCAGAAGCAGCGAAATCCGAAGAAGCCGCTGTCGTAGCCGCACGCAGAGAACAATCCAGCGTTCCATTGAAATCCGGCGCTCCACCGGAGCATTTACGCTGCCAACTGTGCCACGATTCTTTCGACCAGTTTTATAATCATGACATTGATGAATGGCATCTGCGCAATGCTGTAGAATACGAAGCACACAATTATCATCCACTATGTTTGGACGATTATAAGGTAATAAATAATTTGGAGATTTTAATACCGAAAGATGCTGTAATATATTTTTTTTTAATTTATTAAAATGCATATTTTATATTTTATAGCTTTCGCTCATCAAAGAACAGGAAGAACCTCCCGAAGAAGAAAATAAAGATAGTACGTTGATCGACATTGATATGGACAAAGAAAATAATGATGCAGAGACAGTTGAAAACGATGATGAAGACGATTCGGAATTAAATATTTTACAATCGACTGAAGAAACGAATACTGACACAGTCGATCAAGACAACGAATCCATCGTCGAAGTATTATCAGAGGAAGCCAATACGCAGGAATCCACGGTAGACACCGCTCCCGACGTTGAAGTCGTGGAGGAAGACGACGATGTGGTCATAAAGAACGAACCCGTCGAACAAATCATAGTCGACGACGTGGATACTGACGAAGAGACCGAAAGAGAACGCGAATCAAGAAACTTTCTTCCCAACGGCGTGCCAATTGATTTCGCAAACATCAAAATAAAGCAAGAACCGATCGATCCAGGTTTGACACATTTTGAATTCAGGAATAAAAGAAACCTTCACAAAAACTAGCATATTTTTTTTACCCATTCTTCATAAAGATTCAATAATTATTAAGACTTCTGGTTAGCGGAAATATCGCCGAAATCTGTACAGATGCATATCTTTCATCAGATTCCATTGATATCAGATGAAAGATTTACTCTTCAGTATTTTATTTATGAATATAAAAGTGTAGTTTTTTCAATTTGTTTTATTTTTACAGATGACGAGCCTATCATCACTTCTGAGAGTATGATAACGACACAAGCTGACAATACGTCGGTAGCCGTTATGAGCTCGATAGACGGCAACGTCCAATTTGAGCCGACCGACTTAGCTGTGCCAGTTATTCCGGCCGGTGGAATAAAAATCAACATAACCAAGCCTATCGTGAGTCAGCCGAAGGAGAAAGAGATAGTACCGCCAGTCGTCATGCAAAACTCGCATGACGAACCTTGTCCACCCGGCGAGGAGCCGGAGATTTTGTACAAGTTGAAACCTAGTCTTGAAGGAATCGCATTCGCAGTCCGGCCCCCGTGCAATCGGGGCACCGAAATGTCGGGCCTTTGTTCCATCATGTGAATCATCTAATGTAGTTATCGGATTAACTGTGTTTGTGTATATAGTGTATAAATCAGGACCAATCGTTTTGATATGTGATAAGTTTTCATTGGGTTTAAAATATAATATATTTAGCTTTAAATTTATGTATATATTATGTAGGATAACTATGAATTGTGTAAACTATAGACCACGAGGGGTGCTTATTGAATGTAACTTGTGGTCCATAGTCCTCTAATTGTATATTATGTTACTCGATCTTTTTTAACACGCAATAATGCGTGGATGTGGTAAATAAATATGTATGTATGTGCATACATACTCATTGTGAACATTTTTTTTTAATCGTGATCAACCTACCCTTTCTTCTGAAACGTCATCATTCCTGAAAATCATTAAAGTGCATTTTTCGCCATTGATCTCCCCCCCATCCCCATTAAAAGTCATGCAACACGAAATATTTAATTCATTAGAAATACACTGTTGATTGATAACAATTAAATGTAAAATTTCAAGGAAAATTACAAATACTATCTCACATGGTGATTGGTCCAATGATAATCGATTACATAATAAAAACTTTACATAGACACATCGAATAATTTTCATGATTTCATGCAAGATTTTTTTTAAAAAAAAAATCGTGGATAAATAATTGATTTAGTTATCAGTGAAATTCTTGAATTTTTATACAAATTTATTTCTTAGAATCTATCTACAATATATGCATTTCCTTGAAATTTTACAAAATAAGAACACTACATGGAACAATTGTGGGGCCATCTCGGAAATGGAATGGTGTCTTTGATATTCGTCACATTGCAAACAAACTGTAGGTATCTCTCAAAGCCCAAACCGAAACCCCCAGTCGGTGAACTTCCGTATTTTCTCAAGTCGAGATACCAGTTCATTGCGGACGACGGCAATTTATTTTTCAAGCATTGTAAATCGTTCTCGCGAAGACTGCCTCCGGCCACCTCTCCCGTGATCGGCGTCAGCAAATCCAACGCTGCAACCTTTAAAACAATTCCATCATAAAATTTAATAACCACATCTAAAATATACTCAAAATATTAATTTTAAAATTAATAATAAATCGTATCCATATTCGTTACCTTGGTATTATCTCCGGGAAGACTCCTCATATAAAACGGTTTTATATCTTTCGGCCAATCTGTAACAAACGTCGGAATATCACCTAAAATTTTTACCAAATGCAATTCATGCTCCTTGGTCAGCGCTTCACCGTATTTTACGGGCGTTTCGAATTTATCCGCATTCTTTTCTAGTATATGAATAGCTTCGTCGTACGCAATGCTATTGAACGATTTATCGATCCAATTAAACGCGTCGGGTACATCGTTGCGGAGACGCTTTAAATCCAATTCAGACTTTAACAACAACGACGAGGTTGTATATTTCAAAAGATTTTCTATCAACGTTTTAACATCGTTTAAATCGTCGACGAATGCCGTCTCCGCTTCGACCATATAAAATTCCGATAAATGCAATCTAGATTTCGAATTTTCAGCCCTGAACGTTGGACCGAACGAATACACGCGGCTCAAACCGTGAGACGCAGCCTCTAAATGTAACTGTCCCGATACCGTTAAGAATGCTTTAGTATTGAAATAGAATTCGTCAGGAGTGCTCTTTGAAAAATCGTTCTCTGGCTTTACTTTGAATACCTCGCCGGCTCCTTCGCAATCGTTTGCCGTCAAAATTGGTGTGTGAATGTAAATATATTCCTGAGAATCGAAATAGTCGTGTATGGCACGACACGCCGCGTTTCTCAACCTCAATACAGACGAAATATAATTTGTTCTGGGTCTTAAATGTAAATACTGTCTTAGATATTCCGGCGGATGTCTCTGCCTGTAGACGAACGGGTATCCCTCCGTCGGACATTCTCCGATGACCTCCAATCGATCAGCGACCAACTCAAGATCTCCTTTTGGCGTCTGCGATAATTTTCCATCGATCTGCACCGATGAGCCCCACGATAGATTATCGGGTTTTTTATCGCGTGGAAGAAACACTTGCATCTTTTGACTGGTGGATCCATCGTCTATATCTAAAAATACATTCTCCTTGTGGATTCTCAGCCCTTTGATCCATCCCTGATGATAAAAAAATACAATTCCATTAAAAAATTAATGTAATTTATAGGTTAATCGCAGAGAGGAATACAATAGAGCGCAATTACAATTGAGAGATTAATCAGCAATCGTGATTCTTAATATTTTTAAGGTTATGTTAAATATGAAAATTGCAAAATACATGCAAGTTGTAATTTATGATGACCCAATGAATTCTATGGCAGCGAGAAATGGTTAATGTTCGCTGACACATTGCACAAAATGTTATGAGAATTATTGACAGATGAGGGTGAGAGGAAGGGCACCTGCAGGCGGAGCGCAGTGGGTGGGCGCAAGCGCAGCGCCCCGCGGCAACTCAGCAGCCCCGCCATGCAGCCGCGCGACGTGCACGATCTGCGAACCGCCAATCACTTTACACTGTTGCCGATCGCTGACCGAGCGATTTACATACACGTACGTATCTATGCGCAATGTATCAAAATTAAATTTATTTTATTCGAGTAATACTCTATGATAAATTATCTCATTAACATACGAATCTATGAATAATTGTCGAATAAAAAAATATTTATGACTAGACTACAAATTATTAATTAACAAAAACTCGCGGTTTTATATATTTCGTATGTTTTAATTAAAATATTAAAATCGTCTAATTATATATTGTATTATTAAAATAATAATCTTGAATTTATTATATGTAATATTTTCATAAATTGAGATTTATCGACGACTGAAATAATTAGAGTATTGAGTATGCGTGTCTTATTAATTAGATAAAAAATCCAAAATATCAGGTGACGCCATGGTTTCGAGCCGCCTTGATGAATCGGATAATGATGTATAAAAATCGCATATAAATCCAGATGCCCTATTTGACCCGAATAGATTAAATCGTGACCATAAATTAAAATTTGCATTGAGGGTATTATTTGCTTAAAAATTACTAAATGATAAAACTATTTAATATAATGAAAATGATAAATAATTGAATTTCCCTTTCTTTTTAAATGAAAAAAAATATTTATAATGTTTATTAAATAATGACGAAAGCATTTTTTTGTTTTCAATCCTATGATTAAATATATGAATTTTTAAGCATTGCATAATGATCTAAAATATGTTATAGTTTATGAGGAAATTGAATTTATGACATAAGGATTCGGTCGATTTGATTTGCCTCCTACACCGTTCTTATTCCGTAAACAGTTCGATTGCTGGCAACACTGTTTTTTTTTATTTTCCGCAATCGGTAGTCGTTTTTGAAAATATCGAAATTCGCGTTTGAAATAATCCTAATTGTTGTTCGGCGATTTCTGAACGTCTGCAAAATTGGTAATTTTAGTTTTGGACGTCACTGGGTCGATCGAGCCGTGCCCGGCCGTGGAGCGAGTGGCGGCCACGCGCCCCGAGTGCCGTCGCCCAGTTACGTAACGGCGGAAGCGCCGTCCCGCGAAACGACCCGCTGGAACAGGGTATACTCGCTTAAACGTCACAGTTCCTTTATAAAGTGCATTCTAATAGGAAACGCATCATACTATGACATGAGTCATATTTAATCGCACAATTATAGATCTGTCAAAGTTGCAAACATGTCAGAGAAAACATGAGTAAACACATACAATACATGTTTAGCAATGCCTGTAACCGTTTGATTCAGACTGACATTTGACTTCCAAATTAACACATTGTTTGTGCGAAACTGGGTTTACAATCCTTCAACGTGAGTCGTAGTTTTCTTATAATAATTATATATATCGAATCTTTAATCTGGACTCACAAAAAATATATGTACGCTGTACTATTGTATTATTTGTTCATAAAATTAACCGTATATTTAAAAAAAACTCCTTAACGTATATATATAACAATAAGAATATTTTTGCATAATCATGTAATTTTATCAACGCTTAACCGTAGGAATATATGTTGACGACGAACGTTAGACGGTATAGATATACTAATTGTTTAACAACGGATTTCATTGTCGTCACTTATTTCACTATTCACACTATATTATTAACGCATTCAAATGCTGTATTATCCATATGTTTAAAATATAACAGCTATATATTTATTTGTTACTAATAATAATTTAAGAAATTGAAAATTTCACGATAGATTGTTCTCTAATGAAGTTAGAGATACTACTTTGCAGATACTATGAAATCTGTGAAATCTTCCCCTCTACGACTTATTATAAATTATTTATTGTTAAATAATAACACAGATAAATATTATGATTCAATTAATTAGGGATTATGTATTTTTATTTGTTGATTATACATTAACTGATTGTGAGTTAATGTTTTTAATGTTAATGAAATTTTTCTGTATATCGTTCAGTGATTTTGAATAGTGAATCATATTTTATTATCGTATCAAGCTTTACAGTCAAATGTGGGATACGATTTGTCATTATTGAGAGATCTAAAAATAAGTGTGACATCTCATCAAATTTTATTTTTACCACTGCCTATTACCATAGTTTGCATATTTGCTTCACAATATTTCAATGTTACGTTAAAATATTGCATTACGAATTTTACAAATAATTTCTTTGAAATCAGTCTTTTCTATAAAAGATTATAGTTATAAATACAATTACAGTGGAGCTTCGATCAATTGTTCTCACTCTTTTTTATATCACTAATTAAATATTCATAAGAACGATATTGTTTAATCCCCTATTCATTATTATTCGATCTATCGTTTTCTGTGGTTTATTGTTATGAAATTATGTTGAAATATTTTAAGCCGATTGATGGATTTTGTCAAACATTTGTCGTAAAATTCTGTAACTTTTTACACATGCGAGAGACTATAAATTAAAATTAGTGGAAGATGTAAATAGCATCCGTCGCAATTGTAAAAACTATCGTTGGATCAATCCTTCAAGGTAAAGCTTTAAATTTCATACTACCTTGCCCTGATACTCGAACAGGTATTTCCCTTAACATTTTCATGGAGACTTGAAAAATGTCAGCATGGGACACTAATAATTTTCACAAAACCCTGGCAAATGAGACTCAGAAAGAGAAATGACCTGGTGAATGAGACACAGTAATTTAAAATGCGTATTGTCGAATCGAGTGTTGTCGCGTGCCGGTATTAGACGTGGCGGTGATAGCGGTTGGGCACAATCGTAGTTTTGTAGATTCTACGGAGCTATGAGAAGCCAGGCCGCTATCCAGGCCTATTCAGTGACGTGTTTGCTGCGGGAGGTGCCCGTAGCACCCGATCAGACCGTAAATTAAATACGAATTGGCCCTAACCTCGTCTAATTATTATTGTTACAATCCGCTCCGCTATAAACTCCCTGTCAAAGTTGTTTATTATAAGTGTTTGTGAATTGATTTTTAAAACAAAAACCAACACTTAATTTTGTCTATTTAGCTTGTAAACATGAGTTAAAGTTGCGCTCTCAAATGTCATAGTCCCGCGTTGTAGACCCGATTCGTGTACTCATGAGTACACAAATATCCACTTTATCTTGGACCTTTTTGGCTCAAGGTGGGCTGAATTTTGGAGTTTAGGCTTAAAATCGTAAAGCTTCGAAGGTATTTGCCGAAGTGGAAACTTTCGTTTACACCGTGATGCAAGGATTATAACGATTGCTATATATTACATTTAATTTTAGTTGTTTGTATATATTTTGCAGACAAATGGGACAATCCTTAACAACGCCGATAACAGACAAACATTCATCAGTTTGCGAGGATGAGAGATTTAAAGTGGGCGCTTCCTGCATGCAGGGATGGCGGTGTACCATGGAGGATTCCCACACCCATATCCTCTCCTTGCCTGAAGATCCGGGAACAGCATTTTTTGCCGTTTACGACGGCCACGGAGGTTCGTTGTCAACCACCGCTATTATATTTAATTACCAACTTATACATAATTTTTTTTTGATATTCAATTGCAGGTTCCCTAGTCGCAGAATATGCAAGTAAACATCTGCATAAATGCGTCGTTGAACGACCGGAATATCAGGATGGAAATATTGAGGAATCGTTAAAACAGGTAATTGTTTAAATGAAATCGTTACTATACGTAATATTCGTTATATTAATAATGTTGTTTGAATTTTTGAGGGTTTCTTACAATTGGATTCAATGATGGAGGACGATCAGGAGATACAAAATAAATCTTGTGGCAGTACGGCCGTAGCAATTCTTATCAAAGATGATATGTTGTATTGCGCTAACGCAGGAGATTCTCGAGCCGTGGCCAGCATCAACGGAAAGGTGTGTTTTTATTAATTTCAATAAGCAAATATAAAATTGACGGATAATATAATCTTTTTTCATCGTCAGGCGGAAGATTTGTCATTAGATCACAAACCCAACGATGAAAAAGAAATGCGACGAATTATAGCTGGCGGAGGTAACGTGGAGCTTAACCGTGTCAATGGTATTCTGGCATTGTCTCGGGCGTTTGGTGATTTTTCTTATAAGAGGAATCGTAAAATGTCAGCTGAAGAACAAATTGTTACAGGTAAATATATATATGTAGGATATTATTTTAAGTATCAGTGTTGCCAAGGTGAAGTATGCTAGGGGTTGGCCAGAAAGGGATGTATGCATACCGAATAACGGTTTTCCTTTGTTATGAAATATTTAGTGTACGTTGGTCTGAGCTTTGGGTCGGTCGTGCGTCATGCCTTCCGCCCTTAATAAACTTGTATAACTAAGAGAACACCGGTTTTAATAATACACCCTGGCGCCCATCTCAAATCCCGGTACGGTCCCATTTTCATTCACGATTCAATACCGTCGTCCGCTGTTTTCCAGTTCTTTTTACAAAACGGTTACCTGAGTTTCATAGCGTTGATTTTGTTTGTTCTATGAATAACTTGAACTGTCGAAATGTTCTCACCATCTTCATGCACATCACGGCAAATTGTTGTTCTTTGCTGGCATCCAGGTGATTTTTGACCTATTCATTTGAAGTAAAGGTTTTACCGTCTAAAAAAAATTGTAGACCGGAACAAATAATAATCAGAAGGTGCCAGATCTGGAGAATATGGTGGGTGTGGCAGTATATCCCATCCAAGCTGTAAAAGCTTTTGGCGAGTTAACAAACTTGTATGAGGTCTCGCATTATCTTGGTGGAACACTACATCTTTTCTATTGATCAATTCTGACCTTTTCTGTTAAGTGAATCATTCAATTTGTCCAACTGATGACAGTACACTTCAGAATTGTTCATTGTGTTGTCCGGTAGAAGCTAAAAAAAACGATTGTTTTGAAATCCCACCAAACAGATAGCATCGCCTTTTTTTGATGAATATCGGCTTTCGAAGTGCTTTGAGCCGGTTCATGTTTTTTACTCCATGATCTTTTACGTTTAACATTGTTGTAGACAACCCATTTCTCGTCCCCAGTGAGGATGCGTTTCAAAAATGGATAATTTTCTTGACGTTTGAGAAGCAAATCACAGACGTCAAAGCGACGGCACAAATTTCTTTCCGTAAGAACATAAGGAACCCATCATCTAATCATGAAGGTCGAATTCGATAAATTTAATCTCTCAGCGATCTCACGATTTATTCGCCGGATCGCATCAATTAATTTTTTGTGCCTTTATTGTGTCTTCATCAGCTTCAACTGGCCTTCCAGAAGGTGCGGTGCGTGCATCTTCAACATCAAAATTTCTGGATCAAAATTTTGCAAACTAGTTTTGGCACTGGCGTTCTGTCATTCCATATTCTCTATACACATCGGATAATTTTTTTCTTGGATTTTTACCTTTTCGATAGTAAAAAAGTAAAATATGCCGAAAATGCTGCTTTTCACTTTCCATATTTGAAAAGGTTCCAACCAAAAACTACTGTGTAGAATCAATCGAACATTTTCATAAGCAAGCCTTGCTATATCAGCTGTTATACTATTAATTATTTAAATACAATTAAATCCTCTGTTAGGAAAAAGCGAAATGACTTTCCTAACAATCCAATATTTATGGTGATATTTGTGCTTCCAGCGTATCCTGACGTCGTCGTTCGAAGAATAACTAAAGATTGGGAATTTTTAATCTTGGCCTGTGATGGAATTTGGGATGTACTGACAAGTCAGGTAAGGAACTATATAATCATATTAGCGAGGTTCGATAAAAAAAAAACTCTTGTTAAAAAATATTTTTTGTTCATAATCTATTTTTTTTGCTTCGAACTAATATTGCGAGTAAAAAATATATTATTATTAAGGGTACTATTTCAAAACTAGAAATTGATGAAGGACACATCAGACATTGAAAATTTGTTGAAGGCTTGCTAACCATGTCTTTTCGGCTGCTGACTGTCCCGCATCCTTAACACATGACCTGGCCACACTGACGACAGATGTGACCAGTGTATCCTTGTATAGTCGGTAACGCTTCTCGTTACTTTGGATACGCCATACCCCGTCGTCGAATACGGCTCCAAATATTTGTCTCAGAATTCTCCTCTCCGGATATCCAGTTTTCGCTCATCTTGTTAGGATGGGCCTGATGAGGGTCATGTAGAGCTTGACTTTAGTCTTCCTTGAGTGGAATTTTGACCGTAGATGCTGTTGATGTCCAAAGTAGCACCGGTTTGCCAGCATGGTTCTTCTACGTACTTCCAAATTGGTTTCGTTGTTATTTATAAAAATTGAGCCGAGATATGTGGATTCCTGGACGGCCTCGAAACGTCCTTGGCACGTGGGCATGTATTTAGTCATGCCGATGGGATCTATTGGGAATCCCAAGTTCTTGGAATTTTCTCGATTAAATCTTAATATAAATCCTACAGGTCACAAAGTTTTTGTATTTGTCCGAAAAAGTCTAAAGAATAAATATTATAAATAATCATTGTTCTTTATGGTCTGCAATTGCGAAAAAAAAAATCTACAGTTTTTTTCTCGCTTGCATTCCATTCGGTACGATGTGCCGAGTGACACATGCTGTGAGAGCTCAGTCTGAGGCGAGACATCGCCGAGAGCGTTGTCATTTATGCGTCATATTGATAAGTTAAAAAATCCAAAATATCGACCAAATTATGAAGCATATCACAAATAACTATTTTTATTCTTCGAAAAATCCATTTTTAAAAAAAATATGTGAGGAATTCATCAATATTTTTTTTGACTTGTAATGCTTGGGGTATCTGAGATACCCCCTTCGGACGTATTAATATAATTTCGTGATCATATTTTAATAATTGTTTTTTATTCTTTCGAAGGATGTTGTGGACTACTGTCAAACTGGAATAACAAAAGAAACCGAATTGAATAACATTTGTGAGCACCTGATGGATGGGTGCCTTGCTCCTAATTCGACTATGGGTGGACTTGGTTGTGATAACATGACTATCATGCTTGTATGTTTAACCCCAGGAATTACATACGCAGATTTACAGGTATATAATGTTTCAAAAAAAATAATTTCATAATATAATAACAAATGTAACAGATTTTAATATATTTTTTAAAAAAATTCTAGAAAAAATTACTAACCAATATACAAAATGCGGAAAATGCTGAGACCCTTAGGGAGAAACTTCTCAAAGGATATGTAGGGAGCGCAAACGTTTTAGGTTTACCCAGCAAAGTGAAAGATGATGATTCCGATTCCGAGAGCCTCACATAATTATTTTTCGTCATCGTTTAATAACTCAGTTTATCTTATCGGTGAGTTAAAGTAGTAGTTTTTTTTTATTTGTTGAATATTTATTTAATTTTTTCTTTTTTGTTTATTTATATAATTGCGTTTTTTAATCTTTTCGCATACACAGTGCATACGCAAATCAATATTGTAAAAAACATTCTTATTCGGTATTGTGTAAAAACGATTTTCGGTATATCAAGCATCGTCACCGGCCAAACGATTTTACAATTCGACGTTTCTACCGTGAATAAAAAAAAATTTGATCTTCCACTCTTGCGCATTTCACTTCCTATGAATTAATAATATTGAAAGTGTCACAATTGTGAATTTGTATTTCGCTATTATGTCGTTAATAAAAAATTAATAACGGGTTTAATATATTTAGTTTGAAATTATGTTCGCCAAGCTTCAATTAAAAGTGTAGGGTCTGAACGTTTTTTAATTTCTCCACTCTTTCATCTTTTTAATTTATAATATCACATTGATTTTGTGTTTTTTTTTTTGTTAACAATACAATCGAAATTCGTGTAATACGAAAACAATCTTTACGAAATTCAGATATTTTCTGTCTTTCAAAAATCCGTATGAATATAATTACATTTTATATTATATGTATTAATTCAGACGTTGTATTTGCTGTGAGTTTTGGTTCACGTTTTCATTAATATATATTAGGTTCATACCATAAATTCCAAGACAATTAGATCAGACTGTTCCGGGAAAACTGTACGACTGAATCGCTTCATAACAAGCCATCAGTGAGATAAACGATCAATTATTTTGAGGTCTAATTAAATCTATATATGACTTGTGTGATAGTTATGCAATAATTGTAATAAATGTGTATTATTTAATCATTGTGAAGTTAATCCTGTATCATATACATAGTTTTTAGAATCGGTGTCAATATTCTATTAACAATAAATCACAATCCGTGTACGTGAAGATATAGTGTGTATTTATTTGTAATTATTAAAATAATTATTAAAAAAAAGTGTATTTTACTGATAACGTATGTATAGGCCAAATTATCAATAAAAGTTTTTAATATCTATTGTATTACATGTCGTAGATTTAAAATTAATTTCAACGTTAAATTTTTACAGTCGTTTTTTGTACTATTTTTTTTTTGCCGAATATTCTTCATAGACTATAAAATGTCTTGGAAATTCTGGGTCATAACCTCTTATATAAACCGTGATGTAATTGTTTCCTCGTCAAAATGGTTCCTGTGTGTTAATCGATGCTGTTTGTATTACGATCGTAAGACGTCGTCGATTATGACGCATGTAGCGGATTATTTAAACAATGTGTATGTATATATTTGTTATTTTAATAATTGATTTCGCTCGTACGATGTAACAATTATCAAGATTATTATTTTATATATATATGTAATTTTGTACAGTACAATTCACCAAATATCTTGTGTACGTCTATAATAATATTGTGTACGAAGTGTTATACATAACGTTTTGATCAAACTAGATTAGAAACTCTTGTTTCGTTATAAAGATAATGGTATCAGTGGACTAAATATTTTATACTGCGAATTTTTTTTTGATCCGTCAAATCAATATTGTATTTAATCGGAGAGATATTCAATTGAAAATTTATTAAAATCAATATTACGTCGTAAGATTTTTAAACAGATTGATTTTATGCTCGTTTACATTGAAATTTATGAAATTATTTGTGCTTTTTTCTTTGTTACTTTCTAAATTAAGAATGAATTTTATTGGGATCCAAGATTTTAGTACTTTTTCAACTCACCGCTGACGGTGTATGCGCGCATTTTATTGCGAGCGTATCCTTTTTTTTTTTACCAAAGTTAGAGCTTTAAGTAAATACAAATATTTAAAACACTTTTACATTCTCACTTAGTTTTTCATTCTGGTTTAAATATATCGCCGGTGTGCCACGAGCTCGATAGAATTATGTAAGCAGTATCGTCGAGATAATCGTCAGCGCTAACGGCACACCCGTAATTACGAAATGTGTTTTACCATAAATTGATTTGTGTTTTATGCTTTTTAGACATAAAAAAATATGTACACTTGTATTTTTGTAATGTAATATATTATGATATAATATAATCAATTTGTTTCATTTTGTAAAACATGTTTCACATTGTCATGATTATAGAATTATGTCATTTCCCAAATATAATAACATTAATATCATTAAAAATTAATTCATACTCCTTTATCAAAGTATTTATATATAAAATATAACCAATGATGTATTTTATAATTTAATATAAATTTATAATTTATTTATATAAATCTAGAGAGCAACAAAATTAAAATAAGTACATGGCCATATGCAAGAGTACAGCTTTCGAGTCTGTCTGGTTGAGTTTTTATATCAAGGCTCATTGGTAACATATAGCATCTGTAATAGCTTGAAGATGAGGGGGTGGAGGCTGATAACCTCTATTTCACAAAAAAATAACTAAACCAAGCTCTACAAGACTCATCAAGCCCGTCCTAACATACGGACCTGAATGTTGGGCTTTGACAAAACAGAATAAGCGACAATTGGATATCCTGGAGAGGAGAATATTTGGAGCCGTATTTGACGATGGGGAATGGTGTATTCGAAACAACGAGGAGCTGTTCCTGCTATACAAGGATATACCGGCCACAGCTGTCGTCACAGTGGCCAGACTATGGTGGGACAGGCACGTTTCAAGGATGTAACGTAGCGGCAGACCGGATACAATGGTGAAGGGTGTTGGATGAGGCCAGGGCTCTACAATAGGGCTGTTGCGCCTATGATGATGGTTCCACTCATCAGACATGAGGTAAAGTAGATTAATAATTAAAAAAAAAATATAATTAATCATTAATTCATGGCTTTAATAATGAAAAACGAAACAAATCGTTGGAAAATGGAAGGAGGTGTAGAGAACAACCACCTCAATGATAGTCACTTAAGATTGTTGAAAAGAAAGCAGTCGCTCATTAGGTCACAAGGATCAGTTCGGTTCCGACGTGGCCGGCAAATATTTAATCCATTTCCACTTGTCTTGTTAAATTAGGAAAAATCTATAGCCAAACAGATATTACTTTGGACATTAAAAGCATTTACTGTCAATACATGAGAAAAGCCCTTGAAAACTTTGGTGGCGAAGTGAAGGCCTCCACAGGCTCCGCCGTAGTAGTTGCAATGCGAGATGCAGAATGCAAAGAATACTGGAGAGACAAAATCAAGGTGATTCGGAACAAGAATGGTCACGATCCTCAGACATGAGGGTACTGATTAAATAAGAAGACTGTCAAGATTCCTCTCAAGTAAAAATAAAGTTAAGTTCTATAAAACCTTCATCAGCCTCATCCTGACAAAGCAAAGCTAGCGATATGTGGATAACTTGCAGAGGAAGATCGAGAGTAGAATATTTGGAAATGTACTGATGGCAGGTTTTAGCATATACTGTACAGTGACGATGTCACAGTCTTTGCTTAGGTGGCTAAGCTCCGGAGGTTTATGTCTTGGATACAAGACAGCTGACCACAGAAAGAGCTAATGATCGACAGGCCTTCCTGTTTCTAGAGAAAAGGAAGATCATGTTAGTCGGACTGTGTACAAAGGGATTAACCGGATGATATGACATTAAAATGGATTGGGGGAAATGGCGGACTATGAGCGTAATGCTGATGATGACGATAAATCTAGAGATCTATTAAACTATATTGCACAGACCGGCTAATCATAGATTAATTTCAGATAAATAAAGATAAAAATAATGCATGCTTTCAGTTCATGCTATCCCACTACAGCCAACCAGTTTTCGGCTGCCTTTTAATTGTTTTCACGTCTTCAATCTTCTGTATTGGTCTCAAACATCCTGGAGACGACGGTATTAATTGTTCAGTGCTTGACGCCGAGCTCAATCTCGGTCCCGGTACTATAACCGCATTTTTATCTAGAGGCGGAGATCCTGGCGGTATTACGGCACCGACCGTTGGAATAGTTGGACTCGTCGGACGAGATAATACGGCTGCATACGTCGACGGTGACGGACCTGCTTCTTTGATCGCACTCGTCTGAAATTTATAAATAAAATACATATTTTTCATTTGATTAATATGATATGTTTTTAATTGAGATAAATTAACCTGTTCAGGTGAAGGCGATCTCATTGAGACTGGCGGTGGCGGAGGAGAAGATACTCTCTCCTTAGCTTTCGGTGTCACTTGCGCCGGAGTAACTTCAACAGTCGGTACTTGTGTTGTCTATAAATTTATTTAAATTTAAAAATAAATATATTAAACGTTGTATCTATAAATATATGATTGATACCTCAACTTTTTTTATGGGAACCGGCGGCGGTGGTAAAGCGCCCTCTAACGGCTTAATTTCAACGCCAACCGGTCTGCTTATAGCAATTGAATCATCCGAGACTGGAACTGGTGCTTTTCTCTTGATCACTTTAGGCGGAGATTCTCCAGAACCTCTTTTCGGCGCAACCAATGGGTTCGGATCATCTTGAGGTGAAAATATATAGTTAAATATTAATTTATAATTATTTAAAAAATTAATTATAAAGATTCATACCACTTGTAGGTTCAATTGATAAGGCACTTATTGATTTTTTATCATCGCCCGAACCGTCAGCTGATTGTGGTCTACTTTTAGGGCTTGTAACCGGGGTCGGACCCGATTTCGTACTCGAAGAGCTCGACTATTATGAAAACAGATATAATTGAACATATTGTTAATATATTATTATGATTATGACTCACTTTAGGGCTTGTTATTGATGCAGTGTCAGATGGAGGCTTCGTTGGAACGGCCTTTTTAGGACTCGCAGCTGGCGTAATACTCTTTGGACTTGTGATTGGCGTAACTGCTTTTGGAGTCGGCGTCGGTGTGGTTGCCTTTGAGACAGGTTTGATACACGCCGCCAA
>JAGXCT010037158.1:134475-147932 GCA_022495035.1 Philopotamus ludificatus | reverse complement strand
TGTGAACCCGCATTAGTGCGGGAGCGGGTGTTTACCGTTTACGAAAATTTCCGCATTAACGCGGGACCGGGTCTCTGAGTGTTAAGACCGTTTCCGATAAATTCAGAAACGCGAAGAAGCTGATGACAAGTGGAGTGACCCGGTCGAAAGCCGGATAGTACTTTGAAGTCTACAGTTAATTTAAATAGACTATTGTTAATTATTTTTTTAAGTAATTGAATAAGGGTTGAAGTGATTCTCTAGTACCATGTTATAAGTCATGTGTTTGGACTAAAACTTGACAAAAAAACGGATTCCGTTCTCAATAAAAAGTACAACTTTCACTATTCTTAAATTTTTTGCTAGATATATTCATTATATGGTAAATATAATACATTTTTTTTGTTGCGTATACCTGGAGACATATCTGTATTATTTCGAGCGACTAAGTGCTTTCCGTATTTCTAAGTATTTGTATACAACATATGGTTGTAAAATAGATACACAATAGCTGTTCCAAGCAGGTAGAGAAAGTTTCGTGTGTAATTGAAGATAATCCTAGCGCACTATGAATAATAGGTCTAAGATTCTATTTTATTTTATGAATAACAATGAGCAAAAATATTCATGTAGCCCAAACTTAAACTGGACCAACTTGATCCGGCCCGCGTTCCTCGTTTTGGACACCGCTGATTATACGTTCAATTTTTCTTATTTATTTCGCTTTTCATCGCCGCTAATGAGATGACACAACTCTGTCCCCCCTTTCGTCTCTAGTGTCTGCTTGAATAAAATGAATTACTATTCGCCAAACAAATTACTCGCTGAAAAGACTGAATTTCGCGAAATGCTAGTTGTTCGTTAGCGAAGCGAAATATGAATAAATTGCATTAATTATGTAGTGCTTTTCTTTTTTTATTGCGAGCATGAACCGAGGGCGAACGCGGGGGTCTGTTATGGGAGTTTTATGAAAATTGTTGTACACGGTTTTATAGAATTTGCTGTCATTTACAGGCTCTCTCTCGCCGCTGAAAGTTTTACGAAATTTATGTATCGAGCATTGGTAAACATTTCAATGCCACGCTCAAGTAACAACGTTTTAATAACTAGAACGTTGCGTTCAACGTTTCGCGCAAAAGGCTTTTACTGAAATTAATTTAATTCTTATGTACAAAGGCAAAACTATACCTGTGAAAACACCAACTACAGCATGCGCCATTGAAAATAATAAATATTTTAATTAAATATACTACGTATTTTTTTTATAATATGCAAATAAATAATATTTTAATATATTGGATGAGATTTCGCGATATAGAATCTAATTAGATGATTTTTATGTTAGTTTCCTTCTCAGTGACTTGTATTAACTCTACTCTGAAAATATAGGTCACTATTTTTATACGGTTTTTAGTGGAACGTATCTACCGTATATAAAAAAAGTGTACCTTTTCATTTTAATTATAATTGTTAGATATTCGAATCATTTTATTGTTTAAACTCGCTATTTGCATCAATAATATTATTTTTAAGCTAATTGGATTTCAATGCAGTTTACTCATTAATGAATCGGAAGGTTTCGAGCATAAAAACATACTGGAAGGCACGTTAATCAATAAAACTGTTCAGGGACTGTAAATACGTTTTCTTCATTTTTTATTTATATTTATTGATTCATACAAAGCTCATTGATATTAGTTTATGAATAAATGTCCTCAATCTCACCTCGAAAAAATATTTAGCCTTGTTCTCGACTGATATATATATAGTTTTTATTGTTGATTTTTTTAAAATATAGTTTGGTTTCTGATTAAATGATAATAAAAAAATAAAATATTATGATATACTGAGAAATATCCACTAGTCTAGTGGTTGTTAAAATCATTACTCAGAAGTGCCAATTATCAGCAGCACAAGGATCTAAATTTCTTTACAAGAACTCGGTATATAAGTCTATTAAAACTAGGTAAACTGAATAAAACTATGAATCAAATTTTATAATAATCGTATTTGGAATGAAAAACAATTTTTTTACACTATCATGTTTAATGTAAATAATTACTTTGAATTTTAATGAAGTTTAATAAGTCAGGTCTGTATGTTCTTGATTTATCAACTTAATTTTGATAAAGATTGGTCTTCGATGAATATGTAGATCCAAATAGAGAAAGAACAGCAAAATGTATTTTTTTTAACTGATCATGAGGCAGGAATACTATTCCAGGTGTTGTAATATCGTCATGTCTTTATTCTCTAATTTTTCTTTAGCATTGAGGCTTACAAATTTGCAGCTCTATAATTTTTTTCATTTTTAATCCAGTAATTGCATTTTAAAAGTCCCAATGGCAATATTAACCTAATCTTGCCGATGGAGATCTATTTAGGACTCCAAGTTTTTAATTTTTCTCGAATAACTCTTTTAATATAAATTCTACATATCACAACTTTTGTACTTGTCTAAAAAGGCCTTAAGAATAAATATTATAAATAATAATTGTCCTTTATTGACCGCAATTGTGAAAAAAAAACCAACAATACTCGCTTTTGTTGCCACACGCGCGTTGTTTTTTCTCGCTCGCATCCGGTGCGATGTGCCCAGTGCGAGTGAAACTATGCGTTTGACACGTGTGGCGAAAACGGCAGTCGGTTGATGAATTCTTCATCAATATCTTGACTTAAAATGCTTGAGGTATATTTTACATTATAAATAGACCCCCTTCGGACGACGCGGTTGGTTTTGAGCCGCCGTGATGGATTGGATAGAGATGTTTCAGCAAAGTTTGAGTAAAATGGAATATTTTTTTTGAATAGAATGACTTCTAACATTAAAAATATTTTTTTTCTTTTTCCCCGTAAGGATTAATGTTATTTTGATGAGACGTAACGTCTATCATTAAAAAAATATTTAGATCAACTGATTGTCCGTTAGTTCTGGATAGTGAACACTCTTTTCAGTAAGAAATATTTGAATATCTGTTAACAAGGGATTATTTTAAAACGTTTCCTCTTGAATGTCAATGTACCTCACCATTTAAATTATTTTTTTAAATAAATAATTGAGAGCCTTAGCTACAATTGTGTTGATAATTCTAATGAACAATTCCATAACTTCAAATTCTTCTGGAAATGTCTGTGCACAAAGGTATGATAAATTGCCACCTTTGAGTGTCAATAATCCTAAAAAATATGCTCCAGTATCCGTAGATGATAAAAATCGTACAAAACTTAAAACTTACCCTGTCATTTATGTCAGAAGACTCATCAACGGCTATTGGTGAAGCTGAAACTAATTTAAGATCTTCAACTTGCTGGTTAGTGAATTAATAGATATTTTGTATGTTATTTTTTTCACTGTTTTTCAGACAATAGTAACTCTGACGAGATAGTGTTGAAATCTTGTAGTAGAGAGGAAGTAAAAATGTCTAATTATTTGAATTTATATATAACGCACTGGTTGAATGAAAATTATATTAAAAAAAGGCATTCAAGTAGCCAAATAGCTGGGTGTGACTCGCGAGTCGCAGTTTTCCGATCCCTGCACTAGTCTGAATGCTATTAGAAATTTAATCGCATTTAGTTTAAAGAAAACTTAATTAAGCCATAAAAAATGAGTTTTGTGTGTAAATGGAAAAGTATTCATGAAATTTTAGTAGTTAACTAAATATATGTATTATTTAGGGCTCTCTTTCGTTTAATGGTGTTTACTGGCGATTAGCTAAGAAATAATTATGTAACTATTGTTTTAATCAAGGGCGGCCGGTGACTTTAAAAACAGGTGGGGCATAGTTGAAGTGCCCCTCCCTCCCTTTTTTCAAAAAAAATAACTCTATATTTTTAGTACAGTGAGGTTGAACCAAAAAAATTATAAGAATCATCATATTTTTTATTGTGAAATTAACAGAATTATCATTGTAAAAAAACATGTAATTTTCACGAAATCAAATGAAAATCGATTTTTATTAATATTTCGAATCGGTAATTGATCGAATTATGGAAATTTTAATAGATTTTCATCAATCAGTTGATGATGATATTTAAATTCCAGATAAGAGAAATTCAAAACATAATAAAAAATCGTTGACGGTGTCATTTATTTTTTTAATCGAGTAGAAAATATAGACTTGTGGGGCATAAACAGGTCTGCCCCAAACAGAGATCTATGCAGCAAATGAAAAGCGACCTTAAGTAATACGGAACTTTTCTCTTTACCTCTACTACCTAGTCAATCAACTTGACCAAGGCGGATACAAGAGTGTCCAAACACATTTAAATACGGTTCTGTTCGCATATTTCAGCTAATTATTATTTTTTTATTAAGAGGAATGCGTGTGGGGCAGTGCCCCGGTTGCCCTTAGGGACGAATTGCCTCTGGCTTTAATAAAAATATTAGCACTAATTATAAAAAAATGGAATCTATCATTATTTATTCTCTTACTATATAAAATGGTTAGATTATTAATCTTATTTGATATTTTTAAATAATTTAAAAAAATCGACTCTTGTGAGCTTTCATCTCGAATAATAAATTACAAACGCAATGATTATTATTTTGTATTATGCCATTAAAATTAAAAATAAATAAAATATTTATCTTTAAATAATTTTGTAGATAAAATCCGCTTCTCCGGAGGCAAATTGTTAAAATTTTGAATGGCCGAGGCAAATCACGAGATTTCCGCTTTACCGGAGACGAGCGCTAAGGACTTTTCCCGAATTATATCAGCTATAAATACTATACAATAATAACATTCGCGTGAACATTGATACACAGATTAAATGGCGAGTTGTGATTGGTCCATATTGTTGATATAAATAGGAATTGGCAATATACTATGGCGAGCTGTATACAAAGTATATGCAATTTTCAGCCTTTACTGGACGATGAAATGTGACGGTGTTCTTAGAATATGCAATAAATCTCTAACAGTTTATTTCTAGCCCATTTTCCATATACATATATCGAATAAAGTCGGATCTGGAGTGCTTTCAGTTTGACGCGAAAAACGAACATAAAATAAATTCATGGTGATCTCGTAACGTTTATTGACGTCATTTCATTTAACCGGAACTAATGCGATCTATGGGCGCTACGAGAGGCTGCGAAAAAAAATTCAATTATCGCATTCGCCATCGACGAATTAGCGAAAATATCTGCATTTTAATTTTCGTCTGACCTTATTTACGGGCGAATTGAAAATTAGCGCGGAAATTGCGACCCTCGTTTGACGCCCTCGTCAAAATAGCATCGTGCATTTTCCGGTGACGTCATAGGGGCTGGGCTAGAGTCGACGCCTGACGTCATAAATGACGTCGCACGCGGTGTCCTGGCGAAAATAATTAACTACTAGTATGTTAATTTTGTGGATCTGTAATAGACGAGTTTTGGCAATGCGTATTATTAGATTGAGTATGTGCTATTATTGTCCGTTGTGTTGAATACTCCGAAGAGTTGAAAAGTATAGGCGATTTATTGAATAAAAATAGAAAAAAGTATTTTGAGAAGAATCGATGCTAGGTCAGGATAATCTTTACGTGTTTTTCAGCCTTGACAGTATACATATATATTACGTATTAGATTTTTTCATTAGACTCGATAATATACTTTTCTTTATCATCGTTCTACTGCTATGGTAATGAAATTAATGTGTCGTGTGCATTCGGGAAATAAATCGCTTTACAATTTTCCGATAGTGCATTCAAACGAGAGTGTATCGAGCTGAAGCATTGTAATTAGGGGAAAGTCGGCCGATACGTCAAGGTTTATCATTTAAAATTAATCGTAGTTAATTTTTTAACCAATTATAATTTTTATCGATTTTCACAGACAGTTCCAGTAATTATTCCGATATAATTATAATAAACGGTGAAGGATTTGCCAATTACACGTGAAGGTACCGAAAACCCTTTGGTCTTCAAAATACGAAATAACGTTGTTTTTTTGTACCAGCGAACAACATCTCGGCAGTCTAAAGATAAAATGTAATCGTTTTAGCGAACATTATCATTCAGATAATAGCGGCAACGATAGAGAACATGAACTAAAGTACACTCATCCTTCGATTTATGCGGGTTTTATTATGCGGTTTGCGTCTGTGAATTTATGCGGTTTTAAAAACCGCATAAATTCAATATAATAAATTTACCTGTAGGTATATTTTAAATTGTCTACAGCAAGGGTGTCCAACTTAAATCATTCGTCGGGGCAAATAAATAAATATATTTGATAGGTCACATATAAATATTCTATAAATTAATAATAATATGGCGTTTTTTGTATATTAAAAATAAACAAACCCTCAAGCTAATTCAGGAAAAATATATTTTTATATATCAATACACTGATTATGTATTATGTGAAGCAAGAGCGTTGTCTGTTTGTCAGCGCTTCTGACGACGTGTATTGGATGGATGCGGACCGGTAGCGGAGTGCGGGGGGGGTCTTATTGCTAAGCATAGTGTCGGTGCAGTCATACTGACTCACTGTAATAATATTCCAAAGCATCATTTAATTTCATTGTTATATCTGATTAAAAACATAAATCTAGTAGTCATTATTCATCATAAATTGGGCCACAGGTATCCCGCGAGCCACCATTTGGGTACGGCTGGTCTATAACACGTTACAGCAACGTAGAACGTAACTATTGCGTAAATCGAGGGATGAGTGTGTTATAAATGCTTCGACAGCTTGATGACGATTTCTAAGAAAATTCTCTTTAGTACATATTTTAACCCATTCTTCACAGCGGCTCGTAAACAATTGCGTCATCCGAAGGGGTTCTATTTACTACGGAAAATAGACCTCGGAAATAGCATTTCAAGTCAAGATATTGATGAATTCTTTATGGATTATTCTAAGAATAGAATAGTTTTTCATGATATATTTTATAATTGGTTCGATTTTTTAACTAATCAATATGACGTATTAATGGCACGGCACTTGGCATATCGTACCGGATGCAAGCGAGAAAAAACATCGCGCCTGTGCCAACTGAAGCGAATATTGTTGTTTTTTTTCACAATTGCGGACAATAAAGGTCAATAATTATTGATAATATTTATTTTTTAGACTTTTTTAGACAAGTACAAAATGTTTATGACATGTAGGCTTTATATTAAAAGAGTTTTTCGAAAAAAATAAAATACTTGGGTCCCTAATATACCCCTCGTCATGGCTAGATCGAGTTTATTCATGACGGACGACACTGTTTAATTTTTTTTACCAATTTATTAAGAAGGATCTACAGGAGTTTTATTTGATATTTTCTTTAATAAAAGACTTTATTTTTTTAATTAAATAAAAAAATGGTGTTTGTTAATTTTTTTGGGCCAATACGTCATGTCTTTAAATTTGAAAAGGCTAATAAAAAAACTTATAGTTTCTGTTCTTCTCAAAAAATTATTAATTTATAGATAATAGTTATAGTGTCACGACATTGTTCAATTTTCGAAGAACTTCTGGAAAGCATTTTTCAGTATGGCGTAGTTGCTTCAACGATTCTGTCTTTATCTCCTCAATGTTAACCTCAACATTGAGGAGATAACGTTGTTGTTTCGGATAAGATTTTTTTCTTATTTTTGCCTTGGTCATTCAACAAATTTAACACTGAGGAAAAAAATAGCGTTTTTCCCTTCAAACTGTAGTAGTGAATCTGCAGCCATTGGACTTGGGAATAATCCGTTTTTTAAACATTACTACACTAAAAATCTGGTACAAATATTATTATCAAAATTAGAACGATAGGAAGATCCAAAAAATGTTAAGGTATGTATTTAGATTTAATAATTCATTACATTTTGAAATTGCAGTAATAACGAAAAAAAATGGTTTCGAAAAGCTTATCTGACGAAGAATTATTTGAAGAGGAAGAGGTAAACTTAAGCCATCCAATTCTATTAAAACAAGATGGTATGAGGCGAATTGAGGGCATTAAAAGTTACTTGCATGAATTTCTAAATAAAAAAATCGATTATCACGGATTTATATTGTTCTATATTTGTTTGTAAATATAAAGCAGATTTTTGTAGAATTTCGAGAGTAATTTTTAGCGTTTTCATATATTTTTGAGTCTATTTCTAAAAGCAATCTACCGCGTAAAATGGATAGGATGTGACATTGACGACCGATGATATATCGTCGTGAATATATGAATAGATAATATATAAATGCACCTAGATTTAAAAATTTACATCTTAAATATTTTCCTCACTATTTATTATATACACATTAGTTTTTTTTTTATAACTGTGATATATTTCTGAATCAACCATACATCAGACGCGATGACATTTAATCAAAATTCGTTATACATATATTTTATGCGAAAAAAAAATCTAATCCCATTCATGACATTCTAGACCAATTTCCTCCATATGTAATTTATATGGCGGAGTCCAGTGGCGTGCCAATAATTACAATCAATGTATGCTAATGCGTTCCAAGAATTAATTCACCATTGTAATATGTTTTACGACACGATTTCCATGTCAATTACCGTATCGCAAGATAATATTTGCGTTGATAATTTTTCGATGCCTTTTTTTTTCGTCACACATAAATGAAATTATTCATACTTTGTCGACATTTTTCCTTTTTTAACCATATGCTTTCGGTACTTATCTATGCACGTCAGGTCGTGCCGCTGACAATATATCACGGGAGAGACGCCGTTTCGCAGAGAAATTTCGTCGCAAAAATGAACTTCATCGCTGAATATTTACATTTATGCCGTTGTCAAATATATTTATTTTTTATCATTTTGACGCAACGTTGTTTTTGAAGTTGTTGAAAATGGCAACGCTTTAAAAACAAACTGCCGACGTCGCGTAAAATTCGCATTTTTTAAAGCGTCGTGGTAACAGTTACGGCGTCGGTTTTAAATGACGCGTTGTAAATATTAGATTCGTTCGAGAATATTATTTTTCTCAGATATTTATTAATTAAATATTTTTTAGAATAATTTTCGTCTCGAATTTGTGCGTGATGATTAATTGAAGAAGGAAGAATACGGTCATCTTGTGTCTTTATTTTCTATATAAATGATAGAACGACCATTAGCAAAACAAAATTAAGCTCCAGTGTTGCATTCCATTGGAAGCAGCTTTTCTAATTGAAGTAATTCTATGACTTAAACGGTGATGGAATAAGCTCACTAAATAGAGAGTCAAAAAGAAGAAAAAAAATATGTCGGTTTTTCACTCGAAATTAAATATATTGAACATCACATTAAACCTTAAAAATTGGGTTAACCATGTCGACGGGTATATTGGGTACCCCGAGTTGTATTTGTTTAAAAAAGTCTAAGGAATAAATATTATAAATAATCATCGTCCTTTATTTTCTCCAATTTTATTTATTTAAGTGCTCCTCCAAACCTGTGGCAGGTCTTTGCCACCTGGAGGACACTACGCGATCTCCAGCAGAGACACGTCCGTCCCAACCCTGATTCCAGGACTGTGACGGTCGTTCTCCAGGTTATCTTGGCTCTTCGAATACGGGTCAGCTCGCCAGCCATAAACCCGAGAGCCGAGATGTCTACGAGCGGATTGTAACTATAATAATCAGACAAGGCCAATTCGTATTTAATTTATGGTCTGATCGGGTTGCGAATCGTGAAAACAAATTGCGCACGATATTTTTTCTTGCTCGCATCCGGTACGATGTGCCGAGTGCGAGTGAAACGTATACTAGTGGCATGTGACACGAGAATTTGGCAGTCGGTCTACCGATTTTGATTAGTTATATATAGCATATCATGAATAACTATTTTTATTCTTAGTTAAAATATCTTCTTAATTAAAATATTAAGATATTGATGAAGAATTAATCAATATCTTAACTTAAAATGCTTGGGGTCTCTGATAGACCCCCTTCAAACGATGTGATTGCTTTCGAGCCGCAGTAATGGATGGGTTAATTATAAAATTTCAGAATAACAAAATTAATTTTCAGTGCTGCACTCCATTGGAAGCAGCTTTTCTAATTGAAATAATTTTATAACTTTGATTTAATTAGTTCATTAAATAGACATTCAACTTTGATTTGCAAAAAGTTTAATTTAAAAGGTTTAATTCGATTTGTAATGGTTTAATTCGGAGTGAAAATCCGAAGCATTTTTCCAGCAATTCGACAGTTGAGGGAATTGAGGAGTAAGTGCAGGCTAGTTTTTTGCAAACGTCATATTGTAATATAAAAAAAGTGAGTACATTAATAATCATATGTATGAATTTATTACATTTTCTTATTTTTACTCATAGTTTTTACAAGTCTTTGCCTCATCAGTCTTATTTAATTAGGTTTAGATCTCTTTCATTGCTCCACAAGTCCTTTTGTTCAGTCGTTTTTAGCTAAAAATATGTCCCATTCCTTTATCTAGGCTTAGCGATCTTAGTTTCTGAGCCCCCCAACATCTTACATTCGATTTAAGTAGTAAGATTATATAGATTTTTAACATCTGAATTTATAAGGCTTAGTTTTTTCACCCGAGAAATTACAGCCACAAGTCATTATCTAATTATAGTTTTATAGAGTCATATTTTTAGAATTATAGCATAAAATATTCGATCTTTTGATTCATACTTTAAAATTTGAGCCCAATTAAGTGAATTTGTCGACTCGCTTATAAATATGTTGTCGTCGAATACTCTACTATATTATCTGGTTAACTGCCTTTAAATACCGTTATTATATAAATTATTCAGTTTAGAGGAAAAAATGTCTTGTCCGTTTTCAGTAGTAGGTGATTTTCATGACTTTGTTTTTTCTCTAAATAATTGTCTGTATGGAGGAGTTGGAACAATTCTGGAGCTCCCAATGCGGTTCAGTTACGAATGTTTGCGGAGCCACGATGTCTTCTATCTTCCCATCATCGAAATTTGTATTTTTTGTGTCCCTCATGTAGAACGAAAAATAAATAAAAAATCGACGGAGTGAGTTACGGAGTATAATCCAGAGCTACACTCGTTTAAAGTCCTTAATTTATAGTGTCTTTCGCTGGATGGGTTCATACATAGTTGTAGTATTCTTGATGAGTTTCGTCGTCCGTCTCTCACTAATTGTGGACAATAAGCATCAGCATTAATCGTTTATCCTTTGGCAGTAATTTTGAAAGAACGATCCCATTGAAATCCCACCACACACACACATCACTTTTCTGGATGCAATCCAACTCGGCAATCCAAGCCTGTCTGTGTGGTGGTTGTCCTTTGTCAACGCAATGCTTTTTGCATTTCTTCGTGCACTAAATTATTCGAGAATGGTAAATTTCTTGGTCTTGCCGGATGGATTGTTTAAGCATTAGTTCGACATGAAAATATGTATAGCAAATACCTGCCTCTATATGATGGATGTTGATAAAATTATTATAATCATGGAAAAAATTGTCAAGGTAAGTTTTGTGTCAAAATATGTAGTATTTTGTTATTGTAGAAATATTTTTTATTAAATTGAACATATATTTTGTTGAATCCTATAGTTTAAATTTATTCTTAATAAATTTGGACATAAGATGCGTTTTAGGGCGTGGACCCTATTTAATATAAAGTTCAATTTAAATTATTAATGATTTTCTTATTACTTAAAAATTCTTATCAAAGCATGATAAATTCAATAAATGTCAATGATGATTATTCGATTGGTTTTCGTTGATACGCTTTAAATTAATTACGTTTTCCATTTACGTTGATGTTATATTTGAGGGGGGCGCTCATCAGCCAACCCGTTCACGTCCCCTGGATTACAATATTGTTCGAAACCGCGTCAATCATAATTTGGCATAATTCGGGACAAGTTTAACGGATGGCGGGACGGGGGAGAAACACGGCGAACGTGTTGATTCGGCATCGGCAAGTGTGCGTGTGTTGTATAGGGGAATTCCGCAATTTAACGCTCGTGTTAACACTTGTCGAAAGCGAGCACAAAGGTCGAGGTCGTGTTAAATGCGGTCCAGGTAATACAGATATTGCCGCAGTCACCTGAAGATAAGGCGATACGCACGCACGTGTCGTCAATCGTCATCTCTTCCACCGTAGAGATACAGGGGCGGGTCGTTCATATACACTGCGGAGCTGCAGCACCCCCAAGCAAATTGAGGAAAAATATTTTTGATGTGATGGTTGAAGAAAAAAAAGGATTCAAGTCCTACAAAGAGTTGTTGAATTGAAGGATGAATTGAACAATGATAAAAGTTTAAAGTTCTCCGGCGTATTCAATGATGATATGTTACTAGGCAGAGATTTTTTTAAAAATATGAACATGTTGAATTTATCACTTCAAGGCAAAGGTGATATTTTAACAATGGCTAAAAAGTAAATGCATTTAGAAACAAAATCGTGATGTGGATGGAGAATTTAGAAAAAGGGTCCTTAGAAATGTTTCCATCATTACCTGATTTGCTTCGGAAAATGAAGTAAATGCAAAACAAATTAAAGGAAATAAAATGAAGAATTCATCAATATTTTGATTAATTTAAAAAAAATGGATTATTCTAAGAATAAAAATAGTTATTCATGGATTTTTTAACTAATCAATATGACTTATAAATGACAACGTTCTCGGCGACTTCTTGCCGCAGACTGAGCTCTCACAGTACGTGTTAATAGCACGTTTCACTCGTCCTGGGCACATCGTACCGGATGCGAGCGAGAAAAAACACCGTGTGGCTGGCAACATCAGTGAATATCGGGGTTTAATTTTTTTTACAAGTGCAGATAATATAGAACAATTATTATTCATAATATTTATTCTTTAGACTTTTTTAGACAAATACAAAATGTTTGTGAAATGTAAGATTTATATTAAAAGAGTTATTCCAACAAAAACTTGGCGTCCCCAATATTTTACCTTACCTTATTTTTTATATTTGAAATAATATGTGAGCGGAAAATATACTTATTTATTTTTTAATATTCTGCAGCACCCCCAAATATTTTACCCATGAGCTGCCAATCATATAAATACCCTCCGGGTAAGAATTCTGTGCGTTCTTACTTCAAAATGATTTTTTTTGCGCCTTATTTTATGCAATTATGGCTTAAAAGTTATATAATGTTGCGGGATCTGGTGAATATATTGGATGGGTAAAAGGTAAAAATAACATACCTCCATATATAGAAGGATCATTTTCTTTGTTAATTTTGGTCAAGGGGTTGGAGCAGGTACCTCTCTAGATAGCATTGTTTTTCGTGTATAATTATTTTACTGTACCTATTAATAATTCTCGTCTTCAGTTTCAATACGTTATAAAAACGGATCAGATTTTTAACGAGATAAGTAGGAGGCACAACTGGCTTTGTTGGCGATGAGGAAGATCCTGGACAGGCGATGAGGATCTAGTTCCTACATTGACCTCTAGGTATCATCATTTAATTTATGAGACGTTTCTAGCGCATCACATTTTTTTTAAAAAGCTACCAGTGTTTCTTGTTTAACCCTTTGTACTCCACTGTCCACACGTATTGGACAACTAATATTTACCAGC
>JAGXCT010037158.1:120138-131713 GCA_022495035.1 Philopotamus ludificatus | reverse complement strand
GCTATATTTGACATCGAATATATCCACATATTCGGCCAAATGGTTGAGCAAAGTTGTATCAGTGTCCTCAATATATGCGGTAAAATCATACTCCTTCAAGTTAAAATCGTTTTTCCATATCCAATTTAGGTTGGTTGAGATGGCTACTGAATCTTTTAATTTTCTCTTGAGTTACATCATTATTTATTTCAGAAAATTCTGGAAATTTTTAAATTCTCTCGTCAATTATAACGAAGAAAATCAAATTTGTCGATAAAAACTGATATAATATTTTGGCAACGGATTTAAATCTCTTGAAAATATCTGTCAATTAAAAGGAATCATTCTTTACTTTTCTAGAAAAAACCTCTCTCGTCCACAGCAAAAGCTTGAGTCGTCCACTAGTGGGTGGTATGTACCAGGTACACTAATCCTGCCATAAATGGTATCCTGAGGATTATTAAGGAATTCTATTTTTTTTAAGCAAGTTAATTTTCCTAATTTTTGTCTCGAGATTAAAGAAGTCTAAATTTTATTAAATTATCTGTTGTGCTTTTTTGTAACGGTGGGGATCCAAATTCCTTAATAATTAACTGATAAATAGTGCCAAATCAAGGATTTATATACTTTACTTTTTGAACGAGTATATTTGGTACCATAAATATTTTTTTCATTTTGGTTCGAAAAAACCTTCAAAACATCGATTATATTGGAGTCAGTAAAAACCAGGTTCTATGTTTGTTTAAATATCCTAAAATTCGAGATTAATTAATGGCTTTAAACGGCACGTATAAAAAAATTCACGAGTTTACAAATTACATTTGCCATGGGATAAGGACCGCATAAAAAAGATATATAGTAATTTATATCTAATTAGAAAAAATAATAAATTTACCTTTAATTTTCGCTTCGAAATGATTTTTTTCTTAATAGTCCAGGGTCAAAATCCAGCACTTTGAAGGACGATAATTCACTAATGTGATTATATAGTGCAGTGATGGTCAACAAATGACTCGCGGGTGGCACACAAACCCTATTTTATATAACCTACCTATTTTTCTTAAGATTTTAATCGGATTTTAAAAGAAATAAAGCTCATTTTAAATAAAAAATACAATAGTTTCATTTCAGAGAAAGGATCAATCATATCTTCACTAATGATTTGGAAATGAAAATCCCATAAAACTCCTTCCCCCTTTAAAGTGACGCCACTAACCTGACTCACGAGTTAGTATTAAAAAATAAACAAAAATTTGATCCACTTCTCAAAAAGGTTTATCATCACTGATATAGTGTGAATACATATGTAATGTAGTTGGTTGAGAATACTTTTGTAATGTGATGATGAAATACATTTGCAGGGAAAAACTCTTTACTTTTCTTTACTCAAAAAAATAGGGGATTATTATTTTTTTTAAAAAAAAAAATGTTTTTTATATGAATGGATATTATAAAAAAATTCATAGTTTCAGAAAAAAATATCTATTTATTTTTTCAACTCTTTGAGACATATCATTCTAAACTGTGTAAACTATTTACAAATACGTAATCGGTGATCGCATCTATTTTTTTTTTATTATTTATTACAAATACTAAACTATTATAAAATACATAGTTTACACTTGACAATTGGAAAAGTAGAAACAATACAAAACATTAGGTATAGGATTTTTTTTTCACTAAGATCTAAATGATAGATATATGTAAAATATTATTTTGGACGCACACAATTGGCACAGGGAAACTAAATAAAATTTATATTAAATATTTATATATGTGCTATCCAATATTTATTCAGCTATACAATTTCTAATAATATTTTAAATATATCCATCCCTCGATTAACACGGTGGTTGAGTCCTATGAAAAACGTTCGCCATTTGGAAATGTGATAACGTGCAAAACGAGGGACATTTTATTTCTATGATACACGAATATAAAATTATGTATAAATATTTAATTCTGTACATAATACATTTAAGATAAACTATATATACATTCAACAACACAATAATATTTATATAATCAATCACTCCCTGTACACATCTGAATGATAAATAATTCATCTAAAATTGATACAATTTCATTTTTCCTAATAAAATTTCATGTTTAGAACAAGTTTGGTTTTAAAAAAAAATCTATCCTTAGCACCTTCGATACATATCAAGATTTAGACACGTGGTATCTTTAGTCCATTCATAGCTAAAATAAATATAAGTTTGCAATTATCTTAATTCTTTATTATAAATGTATTTAATTTTTCAATGATGATTTTTATTCTTAATCTTACTTGTAAATATATGTATTATTTTTTTAAGAAAATAATATAAAATAAATTAATATCACGTACTACGTTGATTAATTAGGTATGCAGTTTGCGCATGAAATATAACTGAGATTTCAGCTGAAAATGCAAACATTAACTGCATTCAAAAGTGTAACTTAATTACATATATCCAAGACAAAGGAATGAAAATGTATTTAGCAAAATATATTCTAAATAAATTATTTATTTATTTGGTCGTAATAAGTATGTATATTAATATATTATTATATCCAGATAAGGTCGTAATAATTTCCTGAAAAATCTTTCTTTAATATCCTGTCGATATATCGAGAAATCTATGTTTGATCGGTATGCAGATACCAAATCGTTTATTCAAGGAGAAAAATCCATCTAATATTTATTATTATTTGACGTCATATCCTTAATATATCGCTAAATATATTCGCTATTTAATAATTATAATTATAATATTTATTTAGTCCCTCAACTTATAGAACAGACGCGAAATTTCTGCGCCAGATTTTAAGCTGAGATTAGAGAATACTGCGATATAATAAAAATGCTAATGACGCAGAATTTAATACCTAGAAAATAATTTCAAAGTAAATTATTTAGCCCTCCAGACCTTTTGTTATCGAATAAAGATAAAAATCGCTAAAATTAAAGCTAACAATGTATTATACGCAGAACATTCTGATATGTCAGTTGAAAATTTCAGAATTAATTCCAACAGTATCAAATTAATATTTTTTTCATAAAATATGTATATATCGTATTAAAATTCAATAGAGAAGATTAGCAAATATAAAATAAACATTAGGCGTTTTTGTATTATAATCTATTAGTATCACAATAGGAGTCAACGTTTAAAAATTAAATAAATATATATAGATATGGTATTTATTACTAAAATATGTTTTTTTTCATTATAAATATATTTAAATACATTCATTATTCGCAACAATTCTATAGATTATTTATATATATATTTTTTGCATTAATATAATATAGCGTGGAATGTATTCGTTTTAAAATATCTAATATGCAACCACACGTTTATATAATTATATATGTTTTTATTTTCAGAACAAATACTTAAAAACTATTAATACTGAATCTATTAAGTCAAAAAGTATTCGACGTGTAAGCTTTTTCTTTATGACATAAAATTAAAATATAAAAATATATTTTTTTTATTTACCCTTCGTATCGTAGCTTAACATTAAATATTAATCTTTGGATTTGATGTTGTTAGCTTTAATGTTGTTGTTGTTGCCCTTGTTCGAGTCAATGAAGCTGTGGTTGAATTTGTCGACGACTTCTTTGACTTTGACACTCGAAACAATTATCTCGTTGTCGAAAACTTTGTTTTCGGCAATCACGGATTCGTTGAGCGATCTCCCTTTGTTGGTCCCGTTTTTTAGGTAGGCCTCGGGATCGTGATTGTTCTTGGAAAAGTCCTGGGGAAATTCCAGCGAGCTGTGACTTCCGCTAGGGGAGCTCAGGTCCAGCGAACTGCCCGGTGTTTGACTGAATCGTTTGAATTTGCTGACGTCTTTGTTTTTGGCGATAGTGTCCTCTTCATCATGCGACGTTCCTCTAGTCAACGTTGAGGAATTCTTAGTAGGACCCTTCGGCGGCTGTCTAGGACTAATCGGACTATCTGGCGCTTGATCGTACGTTATTGTCGGATTGCGGGATAAAGTGTTAGGCGTCGGTTGTCTGGTGTCTTCGATCGGCTGAGATTCTTCCTTTTTTTCGCCGATCAACCAGTACGTGGTCATTTTCCCCTTGCCCTATAAATAATACGTATACATAAAATATAAATCATATTTCCCGTGTGTTGATTCAAACAAATTTTCGCATCAGAAGACTGTATTGATTTAAGAATTTCTAAACGAGGCAAAGTGTTTGCGTCAAAGTTTCCCCGTACATGTTTGTTTTAAATTCATTTTGATTTGAATATATATTGAGTTTATACATACACGGTATAATAATTTTTTGAACGAATTTACATATTTTTTAAATTTATGGTATTGGAATTACGTGCTCTCATAATTTTTCAGCGAATAAACGGTGCGGAAAATTCCTCGCGAAAAATATTTTGGCCCCATTCCAAGCGCTTCAGACAATCAATTCTTGGTGCAATATTAGACGAAAAAAAAATACCTTCATGATGATCTCTCCGCGGCACTCTAGCTCGAAGCATCCGAACGTGTCCAGGACCTCTTTGGTCTTTGGACTTACGTGTATTCTGAATGCTTCGCCGTGCGATTCCATGCGGCTTGCAGTGTTGACTGTGTCGCCGAACAGACAGTATCTCGGCATCTTGAGACCCACCACACCAGCGACACACGGTCCTTAAATAATAAAATCATATAATAATTATTAATAAAATTCGGGAGACCGAAAAGTAATCAAAAAAAAAATTTTTGATGACAAAAAACATTTATTTATTAATAAAATCTTCATTTTCCAACATTTTTTACTAGCGTAAAGGCAGATATTCGATTCCCTTTTTAAAAAAGTCCTTCGATTTTTCATTGAAAAACTTTTTCAAGTGCGTTTTCACTTCTCCAACATTTTTTTTATCCCTTAATGCAAGGGGAGAGAAACCCACGATTCGATTGTTTTAAAATGGATAACAATGGGTATGAGTTTAAATTATTTTTGTTAAAGGGAATTCTATGGAAGGGTTGTGAGTATTTAGGGTCATAGTTAGCGAGAGAGAAAATAGAGTACAATTATATTTGTAAATTTATGAAGATTATCGTAGAAAGGAGTGGCATATTTTTTTAATACGGTCTTTAAGTGGGAGGATTTTTAGATCTTTGTGTATGTATGTGTTTGGAATAAACCAAGGTGCGTTTGAAATTGTACGTAGTGTAATACAGTCAGCCCTCCTATAGCGTTTCCTCTAAATCGCTGCATTTTACAAAATTCCTTGTCAACCAAAGAGCATTGACCTTTATTTCGCTCGGCAATGTATTATAGATATACGAAATATCTAAATTAACCTTAAAAATATTAGAATTTTGTAGAAATCAGCGATTTACAGGAAACGTTATAGGAGGGGTTGACTGTATTTATTTTCCGCTGAATTTTGTTAGGATGCGTCGAGCCCCAGATCTAGGAAGCGTATAGAAAAGGGGTATTTCTTAGAAAAATATCATCAAAATCTTGACTTGAAATGCTGAGGTTTATTTTCTATTATAAATAGACCCCCTTCGGACTACGCGGATGATTTCAAGCCGCTATGAAAGATCGGTTAATAAGGGATTTTGAATTAGCAGCTGGCCCGTTGTTAAAAAAGGTTGCTCATCCCTGCCTTAATGTATGATTTGAAAAGGTGGTAATCCGACGGAGCGAGATCCGGTGAATAGGGTGGATGAGTTAAAAGTTCCAATCCAAGCTTCCTTATATTTTCAAGTGTTATATTTGCAGCGTTATCGTGTTGAAGGATCCTTTTTTGGTTATTGACCAAAACAGATCGTTTTTTATGAGCTCTTGTTTCTTTAGCTTGAATTGTTCATAACTATTAGTATTGTTAGTGATGGTCGAAGGGTCGGAACAGGTACAGGATTGTATAGCACCCTCTTCTCATCTCCAGTTATAATTCGCCGCAAAAATGGATCGGCTTCATACCGAGACAAAAGAGACGCGCAATCAATTCACGAGGAACTGAAATTCCTTGCCTGTACAATTTTCCTAAGCGACAAAGATGATCCTGAACAATAGATCATGGACAGCCAATCTTCAATGATAATTCTTCAATTGTTTGACGAGGATTTGAATCCACCATCAACCTCAGTATATCATTATCTAAGTTTTGGAATCGTTCGTTTCGTGGGACATCTTTGAGATTCCTATTTCCGATGATACTTGTTTTGTTTCAGATTATTCCCGTAAGTATCGGTAATTTTGTTCAATGCTTCATTTGCCTTCATTCCTTGATCGATCAAAAATAGAATACAATGACGTAAGTGTACTTCTTATATTGTTGGACTTGACATCTTTCCACTTTGGTAGAAACAAATATTAACCGAAAAATAAAATTTACATACGTGTTTGTGAACCTGTGTCTCGACTAACTGTTAATGAGCTCATCGAAGAAATTTTGATTACTTTTTGGTTCCCCTAATATATATATTATTTATTATTTACCTGTATGCATTCCAATGCGTAGTCGTAGTTGCTCTTTGGGTCTGTGCGGAATGATAAACTTGTGGACGTTGTCCAAGAGTGCCAGTGACATCCTTGCCACTTCTCTGGCATGTCTATTGCCATTTCGTCCAGGTAGTCCAGACACCACCATGTATGCATCGCCTATAGTTTCCACCTGTTGATTATACAATCAATTATTATTATTGATAATATCTATATTAGTTCAGATAAACACCCGTCCGATAAAAAAATGGATGCTTTGCTCAAAAAAATATTATACTTCATATTACTTCATATATTAATCACAATCATTACGGGCACTGGCGGCGAAAGCATTTCTCCTTTATATATCATTAATATTTTTATTATTTTCATTATTATTTGGAATGTGTTGTCGAATGAAAAATTAGATCTTTATTGCTTTACTATTCTTCAAAAATAATAATGTAAATTTAACGAAATAAAATAAAACGCAACTTAAAAATTATGTAGATGCCTAAGAGTATAAGTTTAATAAATTTGGTTGCCTCTTCTGCGTGCTTTTAAAAGTAGAATTGTTATAAATTTTTATTTTACGAAAAAATCGTCTTTGCGATGATACATAATTGAGAAGGGTCTTACACGTCGGTGGACTCATCCACTTGCATTAAAAATATACGTTTTTTTTATATCATTATTAGTAGCCATCAGATAGATTCTTTGGGTTACTCCCCTGGATGGATAATTACACGGATTTTATTGCCGTTATTATTTATTTATTTATTTTTATAGTAATCACAAAGTGTTTCTGCAGTTACCAACATGGCTTCTTTAATCATTCCGCCGTCTGCAAACGGTGTTATTTAATTTGCCATTTGTAACGCAATTAGAAAAGATACAGAAATGTCTTTTCTTGAGTGTGAAATTGATCTGGTAAATAAACTCTGAGGTTTCCGTCTAATTTCAGAGTTTATAGGAAATAAACGTCAGCTGAAAGCGTGCACGTGTTTAGGCTTAGGGCCTTCGTATAATTACTAAAATAGTTAAGAGAAAATATGATTTTTTACTAAAATTATTCATTACAATTACGTGTTTGTTCAGAATTCTTAATTTAGAACTTAGATTTTTAATAACCTGGTAGTTAATCGCCAAGCCAATTATATAGATTTTTACCGTACGCCGTATAAACTTAAAATAAAATGAAACGGCTAAATATATCAACATTCTAACAATCACATTGCCTTCAAAAGATGTCTCTCAATTCATTTTCATTTAAAAATATTATATTTATTCATAAATAAATTCGTAGTAGCGTTTTCCGTGGCGCTGTTGGTTAGCCGGTTTCGCGTGCCTGCACGCCGTGGCGTCTAAACGGTTAAGGCAAAACGATGCAAGGCGTCGAGACTCCCGGCATAGAGCCAATGGTGGTTTTGGCACTTGAGAGGGCCAATTGCGCAATTCAATTTTGAGCCCCCCCCCCTAATAACACTACCTCTACACCCTATAATGTGCTTTTTCCATGCATGTTTTTTACGCAATTTTGCAATGTTTTGTATACATAATTAATTTAACTTCAATTTATGTAAAATACAGAGAGAAAAACCAAATTAAACTATTTAATTTTTATTGTTTCTTCTATTACTTCCTTTTTTTATTAGCTTCTCGATGATTGATATTAGCGATCTTGATGTTACAATTATTTATTATTTTAAGAAACATTCAGGGCCGAGGGCCCTATAGCCTTGCAACGTTTTGCCTTAATGTCAATCCATGGATGATGATCTGCAGAACATTCAGTGCGTATGGTTCGCGAAATATGACCGTTAATTTGCGAAATATGCTTGAAATTTAGGACCCCCCAAATTAATGAGACCCCAAGCGCGCGCCTTAAGCGCTTAAGGGCAAATCAGCCCCTGCATACAGCCCTCCATGTCGGCCATCAGGGGCATTTCTTGCATTTTTAAAAATACAATAAATATTTGTAACATCGAGATCGTTATTATCGATCATCAAGAGGCCAATGAAAAAATAAATAATAAAAATATTTTGAGGAGGGAGCGCCTCAAAATTTAATTGCGCCTAGGGCCTTTCGAGTGCTAAATTCGCCACTGGTTGTTGTGTATTATTCAACTATTTATATGAATATAATCATCAATATCCACTCTTTGTCATGGTACAGTACGATCGAGAGATGGATCGTCTTTGTTGAGCAAAAATATACTTGCACAATCTTCGTAATGGCATTTTATTGGTTGTTGTCCACTTCGTGTGGTATCCATTTGTCAAGTTTTTTTTATTCAGTGATCAACAAATTGATGTTGGATAACTTTTGTGTTAATTTTAAATTATTTATAGCTGATTCTGATTAAAAAACTATAAAATATAATTACACAGAGACGATAGAGTTTCTGTAATAAAATCCGCATAAAAATCTAATAAATATAATTATTCTTGTTTATGTCTTTTTGCTACGAAATATGGGATAATAAGGCACTCTTATTTAGAGCACAGTGTTATGCAAATAAATTACTCCGTTCTTTGTTTCGCTACTCGACAGTTTAGCGCGAATAGTTTGCAACTTTGTACAAAGAATACGAGAGAGATGGGGGATTAAACTAAGAAAGCTTATATAAGCAATGCATTCGACGGACGCTTTATAGTTTATTTGTTGCAAGACGTATCATTTCATCCGATTATTCATTTTATTCTAATAGTATAAGACTGTAATTCCATAACATTAAAGATTACAAAACCAGAACGACCGCCGTGTGGGTGTGCCTTTGTAATTTTGCATGAATTAATTGTATAATCCTGGAATTAAATATGTGGAGATGCCGGCACGTATCTCGATGGGCTCACAGGATCGGATCGCCTTTGTTCCATTGCAGAGAGCCACATATCGCAATTAATCCTCTCAGGCCAAAGGACAATGTTCCGGCGAGGACAGTACTTACAAACAGCCCGCACGTGCTGTACTAATCAAAGTGTCCGTGGTGATGATACAATTGCAAAATTAATTTCGTATGGCTTTTGAAGTCATCTGTTGCATCGCAATGAGATAATATTTACTCAGCAAAATTAGTTGTAGGCATATATTAATATAGGGTCTAGCGGAAAGTTATGTCTGATGACTGTATGAATAATATAATTTCCATCATTATTTATGACTTCTTGCCAGCGTGATGGCAATTTGTATATCCCATTTAAAAAAATGCCTTATCCCTAGAGACAAAAAATTAAACCAGTGATTGTCTCAAATCATCTTCGTTTTTTATTTTTTTTCCTGCAAAAAAATCAAATCGCTGGTGCTAAGTCTGGGTAGTATGGTGGATGCAACAGAATTTCCCAGCCTATATCTGCGAGTTTTTGACGAGTCCCCAAAGCAGTATATGGTCTGGCATTATCATAAAGCAGTATGATGTTCTTCCTATTGGCCAGCCTCTTTTCTTGGAATGCTGTTTTTAAATTATCCAATTGCTAACAGTACCTCTCCGAATTTAGCCTTTCGTTCGGTTTCAACAGCTCAAAATGTATTGATCCTAGAATGTCCCATCATTTACACAACATTCTCTTATTCTGGCTCAAGTTTGGTTTAGAGGTGAGGGGGCAGGTTTTCCTGATTCACAATATGCTCTTCTCCTTACGATGTTTTCATAGGTATTCCACTCTTCATCCCCAGTTATCATCCGGTCAAAGAAGGGTTCGATTTTGTTTCGTACAAGCAGAGATGTGCATATGATGACTCGATCATTCAAATTCTTCTCACTTAAGTCATGTGGCACCCATCTTGAATATTTAAACACCAATCTCTGATGTTGGCAAAAAAAGATTTTGCTCTAACATGATCATGAAAGAATTTTCCGGTAGACCCAATATATGCGTAGATTGGCAAAGATTAAATAGGAAAACAGAGATAATACAAGATTTATTTAGTAGCACGAAGAGTAAAAGTGATAGTCTACTCTTTATACGCTCGGTTGATTAAAAATGACATCGCAGAATAAATGGAGTTACCATTGTGAACAGTTCAGAGAATTAGAAAGCAGTTGGAGGATTTATAGTTTGATGTAGAGACCGTGATTGACAGAAAGATGCAGGATTAATCCGAACATAAGGTACCTGAGGTATGGAGATCTAAGTGTAAACCAAAATGTGTTGTAAATCGTTCTGGCGATCGTATCAAGTATTAGAGAAATTGCCACAGAATGGGCATAAAATTCTGCTCCAGCACATTCGCGTAGAAAAACTAAGACGAAGCTCAAGGATAACATTTTAGAGCATGTTATCTCTAATATTTGGCCTCTAAATAGCCTGACTGTAATCTTTTTAACTATTATGCGAAGAGCGCGGTTTATAAGCGGTAGATGCTCCTAGGTAAAATATTTGGGGGTGCTGCGGAAGACTGCTCCGAGTCTCAGCGCAAAACAGCGCTTAGCGACAACACCCCTCATCTCGCTGCCGCCCCGCACCCATACAATACACGACGCTGGTAGCGCTGTGCGTGCTATTAATATATAAAAAGATATTTTTCCTCAATTTTTTTAGAATTGTTGCAGCTCCGTAGTGTATATCGACGAGCTGCCCCTACTTATAAGACTATCTGTAACAATGCAGGTGAGTCGAGGAAGAGAATTCTCCAGGTTATACAAAACTCAAATAATTAAACTTTTGGTGATTGGAAAAGTTCAAAAAACAACATAACTTAAGAGTCCTTCTTGTTGATTATTAGTCAGAAAGTGGCTTGGATGAATAAAAAGAACTTTGAAGATTGGCATCCAGAAGTGAGAGATTTTTTTTGTAAAATTAAGAGGTTGCCACAATAATCAATGCTGTTAAGATTATGCTCTTTCTCATTTAAATGATAGCATATTAAAAATAGAAGGCAGTCTTATACTTCTCTCACTTCTTTAATTCGACTACATTGATCAAGTTATTATTTCATGAAACTATTTGTAACGAAGATGATAACTTAATGGGAAAATAACCATATTGTCCTTTATAATTTGTCTTTGATTCCAAAGGTGTAAAGCTAGATCTCTTTTCCTTTTCATTAAAGTTTTAATCGCATTTTATATTTTATTACATGTAATGAATGGATGAAGGGATAAGGAAAGTAGATATATTAAAAGGCTCGGAATGCAAAAGGTCCGATAGAAAGTTATTATG
>JAGXCT010037158.1:104307-116711 GCA_022495035.1 Philopotamus ludificatus | reverse complement strand
TTGTTTCGTGCAGGCAGAGATGTGCATTTGATGCACATCTCAACCACTCGAAAATATTAGGACAGTTCTTTTAGCTATTTTCCAACGCAATCCCTATTCCCAAAATCTAATCATTATCTCATCTAGGTCTCAAGCCGTACTATAATCGAGAAAAATCTTTTGAGTTGTATTGTAATGCTATATCTTGGCGGTGTTTTTAAATCATGGTGGCCAGGGTACAAGCTGTTGATTTGCCCTCGACAACGCTAGATGGCCAACATGTACCTGGACCAATTGTTGTGTTATCGAAACCATACGTAATTATTATCATCATTATTACCATGAATGTACACTTTTCCTTTTTAGACGGCAGATACGTTCCACTAAAACAGCAAAAAAAACCATGTAAAAATGTGATGTCACGATTAATGTGTTAGAATCTTCGTGTAGAGACCAGGGACTCATCGATCTGCCTCGATGTCGTTCCATCATCCGGTCAGGTACCGCTGGTCTTCCTTTACTCCAGGGATAGGAATGCTTGTTGACCAAAGCTTTTTCGGTGGCTGACTATCCGACATTCTTGATACGTATACAGTCTACTGGATTCTGACCACTCTGATGTCAGCTGTGACTGGTATATCCCTGTATAGTCGATACAGCTCCACGTTGATTTGGACATACGATTTCCTGTCGTCGAATACGGTTTTAACCCTTTCAATGCGGCGGGTCTAAACACGATTCTGCATCTGAGTGCGGCGCCGTTTTGGACCAAATTATTTTTTTGGCGAGGTAAATTTGTATTCACCGTTTACCGCTATATTAGACTATTTTCCTATAAGAGATTTATGCAAACATGTTGATTAGGATATGTTCTTCCATCTCAACTAAAGAAATAAACTCGATTCGCTTTATTTTCGTAATAATAAATCGAACAAAAGATCAATTGCTCAAACAGAGATTAAGTGAGAAAAAAATGGGAATGCTAATCAAAATCAAAAATGCGAAATGCAATTTTCTTATACCATTACATCCGTACACGTGTATGTGAAACATAATGTACGTAGAACACCCTTAACAACCCCTGAGTAAAGATACGTCACCGATACTACTGCGGAGATTTGAATGAAACACCACGTGCGATTTGAATCGTTACGATTCATATTTACATATTACATGGTTCCTATAAATTTCTTGTATATGTTGTATATTTATTGATAGCTGTGTTTATTAGCTGATTTTTAAAACAAACACCATTACTTTACTCAGTCTAGTTTACATGTAACGACAATTTAAAGTTTTAAAGAATTTCGCGCATGTACGACATGCGGCCGCACCCTGGAGTCGATTTGTATGCGCATGTACGTCATGCGCCCCGCACTAAAAGAGTTAAATATCCGTCTCAGAGTGCTCCTCTCCAGAATATCCAGCTGTTGCTCATCTAGCTTTGTCAGAACCTAACATTCAGAACATTATGTTAGAAAGGGCCTGATGAATCTCATGTTGAGTTTGACATTGGTTTTGCTTGAGAGAAATCTCGACCGTAGATTCTGTTGTCCAAAGTCCACCGATTTACCACCTTATTCCTTCCTAGTACTTCCAAATTGATTTTATTATTTTTTGTAATAAGCGAGCCAAATTAGGTGAATTCCTTGATGACATTGAAGCTTGTATTTTGTGTTGGTCTCAGTCCATACCAATTGCTGCTCTCATTCTTGAGAGCCCTCCAAGATCTGGCCACAATGTCTATGTCTTCCGCATAGGCAAGAATCTGCACCGATTTGTTAAAAATGATGCCAGATGTTTCCATGCCGGATTCTCATATCACCCCTTCGACTGCTATGTAGAAAATAAATATGCTAGGGCATAATGGTGCCTCAACTCGCAGTGTGTCTCAAATTCTTCCGAAAACTCAGATTGAACACACACTGTGCATCTGACCTCCGACATTATAAGTCTAATCCTATTTATCAGCTTTAAGGAATATTGAGACTCCTCATCGTTTAGTTTAGGCCTGCAAACTGTGACAATGCGTGTGAATGTTGAATTTTCCCGTTTTTTTCCAAAATCTGTCGAAGAGAGAAAATTTGGTCAATAGTTGACCTTCCTTGGCAGAATCTGCACTGATATTCTTCTATTTTCTCTGTGTATTTCGACAGCCATTGGTACAGTATATTATAGAAAACTGGCTATTTTTCTAGAGTTTTTTCTACAGTTCTTTAATTATCGGACTGTTGCGACAACCTAGCAACGAGTTGGTGTGTTGTTTTCTTCATCTTCTTCCTGGTCGTTCGAAGGAGTTCGGGGGGTATCATCTGTTGCGATTTGTAAACGACATACGTAGCTGCCTCTATACTAGGATTAAGTAATTGATCAATGTAGTATTTGTCCTTTTCAGTGGACCGTCTTATTTCATACGGTGAATTTATATGTATCAAATATTTGAGAGTAATTTCAGATATTGATTATTTCACCCGAGTGACAGAGTATAACATTAGCTTCTAGAGAACGATAGAGGGGTATTATATTAATTATTCGTTAATTTTGTCACTCTAGTTAAAAATAATCAATCATGTTTACATTTCAAGATGGTGTATAATTAAAATATTTATTGTGACGTTTAAAAATAAGATGAAATCTTTGTGAATTCCGCCGCGTCGAAAAGCCATAACAATTCATTTCCCCTAAGCCCTCGCTAATTTTTCTCAGTGCCTTCAGCGCTAAATTCAGCTCACGACACCGACAGTGGCCCACGCTGAGCTACGCCCGAGACAATTATGAATGATTTATCCAGTTCTGTGCAGATTCTTAAACGCCGCCGTTAAATAGAGCACGAGGCAGACTTCTAATTCCCTATAAATTTCAATGGGGCTATAGTAAATCCAGGTAAACGCCGAGCGGATGCAATTAGCTAGGAGCCAACGGCGTGGCCACTGCTAATAGGACGCAATTAACGTGATCTGATGAGCCCCTGGCCCCCTCATTACCATTAGATGCATCGCCGCCATTAGCATAATACAGCCGCGGCCTTTCAGCCTGAAATAGATATTCAAATTCGCTCACCTTGTAAACGTCAAAGTTTTCTATGATGGAGTCGAAGCAGGTGTACAGGTCGTTGAGTAGATCGACCACCTCGAGCGGAGTGGACTCTGCGGATATCTGCGTGAAGCCTATGATGTCGCTGAAGTAGATCGTGACTTGGTCGTAGGTCTCCGCCATGACGGACTGGCCGAGGATCAGCTGCGAAGCCACCGATCTGCAACACGGGTTCAGAGTTGTAGGACGGTTTGGGCGTACGGAAAATCGGGGAAACTCTCTCGATGTACATGTATCGGATTTCGCTCCATTGAACTGGAGATATCCGATATAGACAACGGGTCGCTTGGTGCGGCAGATAACGAAACATTGGGGACGAAATTGCGTTGTTGCCGATGGTCGTGGCCGTTTGCGAATTAACACAAACGCACATATACATCCGCGATTGCGATTGTGGCAACGCTGTAAATTGCGAGAGGAACAAACGGGGTCAATGTTTTCGTTGTTTCGCGCTGTATGAAAAATGTCGTTATTTTATATGGCCACGGGATATTACATAATGAAAATTTCATCAAATTTACTTAGATTTTTCTATATTTATATTTGTACAGCAACGAGATTTTTATTACTTACATTTAGAATATTTATTATTCAGGTTTTAAATATTGTGTATTAGAATAAATGCATTTCTCTTCGAATTAAATTAATATATTAAATGATTCGAAAAGAAATGATCTTTAATGTCTGCAATTGCGAAAAAATAATAAAAACAACAAAATTCGCAGTTATTGCCATGTACGCAATGTTTTTTTTCGCTCGCATCCGGTACGATATGCTGAGTGCGAGTTAAATGTAGGATTGACACGTCCTGTGGGAGCTCAATCTGCGGTTAGTCATCGCCCGGAGCGTTGTGATTTGCGCATCGTATTGATTAGTTAAAAAATCCAAAATATCCACCAAATTATGAAGCATATTATGAATAACTATTTTTATTCTTAGGATAATCCATTTTTTTTAAAAAATACAAAATTAAAATGCTTGGGGTATCTGAGAGACCCCATTCGGTCGACGCGGTTGTTTTCGTGCCGCCGTGAATACATCAAGAGTTAAGATACGATGATGGTAGACGGACGTCTTACAATATCTCACGAAAAGAAAGGCTTATATTAACGGAGAACAAGTGATTTTTCTAGAGATTTTAAAAACTTTTCTACACAATCCTGAACTTGATATACTCAAAAGAATTTCTCTGAGCAATAACACAGTTCAAAGACGTAATAATAAAAGTTTTGAATCAAACGTGAAGATTTTCTCGCAGATTTTTTCGTAGCCGGGATTAACAGTTTTAAGCCAAGGATTTATATTTTCTCGCTATGTAGATTGTTTTTAAAGATTATTAAATTCAACATTAAAATTATCTCCATGTTACCGTTGTGCTACTCATAATTTTATGTTTAACATGTTTTTTCTCCACGAATTTATCAGTTTAAAAAAAATGTTGCTTTAAAATTTCTAACTACGTCACTTGTGTCAGCTCTCACAACATATTTAAATGTTGTGAGAACTGACATCAAAACCTGCCAATGAAGGGGGTGTATGGAGGTAAAAAATGATGCCAAGGGGTATATGATTTAAAGGGAGTATAATAAAAAACTTTCTATGGATTGTTAGTCAGAATTATGCATGACTGGATAGATATAATGATCTTTGAAGATTGTTTGACACAGAAAGCAGTGCATTTTCTCACTTGTTTAATTCCATATATTGATCAAGTTATTATTTATTGAGACCCCTTGTAACAAAAATACTAGAAGCGATACAAAGGAGTACTCAACTTTCGTACAAAATAAGGCCAGTAATTCACGTTTGACCGCGGAGGAAAATTTTTACCAGATGTAGAAAGATTTATTTTGGCTTCTAACTAGCGTGATACGAGTGAAATATTAATTTTCAACGTATAAGATATTATTTCCATTACTGACTCCGACGTATAAAAAATAATAGTTTTAATTATCCGTGTTTTTCGATTATTCTTGCGGTGTCTTCCTACTATTATATTATTCTGGATAATCAAGAGTGTACTGTATATGATGATTGTAAACTGCAAAAGTATTAGCATAGTTATCATAGAAAATTATATCTGTGATTGCAATGTCAAAGAATAAAAATCAACACAGAACAAAGGAGAAGGCGATAACGCTAATTTTCTTTGTGGAAAACCATTTTCTTCGCCGTGCATATCTGATGCGCTAACGATCACATTTAGTTATTCGTACCAGTTTGAAAATCCTGCTGAATATTAATAAATGGCAAGGAAAATCCATTGCGAATTTTCTTGAATTTTTTAAATTAAATGTTTGACGTATATTTGAACTTATTGCAGAAAATTATGAAACGTATCCATGATTTTCTTTAGAATATATTAATATTAAATTTCAAATAACTTTCGAGGAAATACAAAAAGAAAATTTAGAATAAAATCTATGTAGATCTATAGAGAAGAGGTTTTCTTCTTTTAATCGTTATTTATTGGAATTTTAATTGAACATAGGTACTAAAAATAAATTGTTAAATACATTTTTGTTTTTAACAACTTTTCAACTTAAAATTGGGCTCGAAAACCTTTTTTTTTTTGGTATTTAACTGAAAATATATTTTTTTGGTCTTGACCACAGAGAGGTAGGCTCGATTCCATGCTCATCTTTGTTATTCTGGGATAGTTAAATTGTATAAAACCTGTTTTATTCGTCCTTGAAATATAATTTTACTGTGGAACTCCGAAATATTAGGTTGAGTCATATATAACTTCCGATTCAGGTAGACTGCTGGAATCCAGGGCGTGTCACCTTTCCGTCTTTGATGACGACATTTTAAAAAGGGGAAAGTCAGCAAGTTAGGCATATGAATACCACATAATCTCAGTGGCCGAAATAAGGCAGACTGAATGTCTATTACGACAAATCTCCTCTCGCGGCATAAAATCGAGCTTTTTTTGGACAGGACAATAATAGATGAAAAATGGATCACCTGATAAAAATATTGTCCGCAAAAGACAATGGTTGGATAAGGATCAACTGAACCTTAAAGTCGATATTCATGTCAAGAAAACTTTATTGTGTGTATGGTGGGATCGTCGAGGAATAATTCATCATGAGCTGATGAAGTGCAATGAAATGATTACTGTCGATACATACGTTCGGCAGCTGTAAAGATTTCATGAAAAACTACTGGAAAAGCGTCCTGCACTCGTCAACCGGAAAGGCGTTATCCTGTTACACGATAACGCCACAAAAGTGACTCAAGAAAAACTTCTGGAGCTCAACTTGTCTGTTTTGCCACATTCAACCTACTCTTAAGATCTTGCTTCTACGGATTATCATCTTTTCTGTTACTTGCAGAATTTATTGAATAGAAAAACTTTCATCAATGTTAAGCAAGTAAATCAGGCCCTCAATACTTTCTTTCAGTCCAATTTTCACCAAATTTTATGAAGAGGGGATCGATACGTTTCGAATAAGATCAAATTTAACAATGGTGAATACATAATAGATTATTATAACTTTTTAGAGCAAAATAAAAGTATGTGAACAAATCGAAAATTTTTGGTAAAGCTTTAGTGTCCTTGCAGGCGATGATGCTCTGATAAAATAGCATCATAAAACGTATGATGCGTCGTTTGCCAGATTTGGGGCTGGACATCTTATGTTTTATAATAAAATTAAATGTATTGAACAGCCATAATGTCAAATAAGATTTATAATAAAAAAATACAAGAATATCTCTTTTAGTGTTTTTAATTATTATTTATATATATAATAGAATATTTGGCAAAATCGTTTTACTATTTTGATATAGTGGATGTAGGCGGTCCTCAAAGGTTCAAAGCGACACTTAAACCACAATTCGTTTTTATTGTGTAGCTTTTTTTTTTTATAGCCACAGAAGGGGTGAGTTTGTGAGGCAATGAAAGAACCTACTAAAGCAGAATTTTCTCAATGCATTGTGGTGTAAATCCATGTTTTTTTTTATATAGGATTTTAACATTTTACGAGGAAATCTGGCACCGAGTAATGATTTAATTTTGGCGAAATAATACAGCCGTAGTATTAAAATAATTTAATTTTGAAAATCCTCTTACTCCTCCGCGTTTTAATGAAATAAAGCGATACAGGGATATCGCGTGTCCAGTTGTAATTATAATTTAATTATTGCAATTCAATACTCGCTTCCGAATTAAATGAATATGAATAAAATAATAATATTTTACTAGGAATTGTTGAATACAGAGTGGTTCTGAATATTTTTTTACTATCTAGCTGCAGTATTAAATGTCAATATGTCGTCGAAGCTATAAGGGAAAATGCTTGCAGCTCATAATCTAATATCCCGCGGGTTTTTACATCCATCCCCGAGTGCACATCTGGATATTGAAGATTGCACTTCAGAATCTCATTTCGCATGCATGCACTGAACAGGTAATACCCCCTGCATCCTTCACCCTACCCCCACCATTCTTACATTTCAGTCAATATAACCCTTGACATTGTTCCGAATGTAACACAGTTTTATGTCACTTTTATACCTGCGAAACAACTACGATGATTGGTCGCCGGATACGTCGAGATGTTAAATCGACCAATCGAACTTTGTCCCGTTGAATTATAGTACGTCCGCCGAATTTATCGGATATTTTCTCGTTTATTTTCGAATCCGATCATTATTCAGACCCTTTGCCGTTACGCCTGTGTCATAGTTAATCCTGAGGAGGGTTAAAACATTTAAATATGGGACTGCAGATGGATCATGTAAAATTACCAAACATTTTGAATTTGTATGCGGGTCTCCGGTGTCCTTAAACGGAATATATTCAGAATGCGGTCAGTACGTTTAATATCCCTGTTCCTGTTCATACAAAGTTTAGTCGATGCGGTCGCGGGCTCGTTTCGGGATCCGAGGTTTAAAATATTTGCCAAACGAAAGCCTACCGATTTTAATTTAGCCCAAATAATACATAGAAAATATCGCACGTATATTACCGCTGTCTAATATAAATCTTAAAATTTTGAAAGCGACTTACGTGCGCCGTGAAATATTACGTCTCTCCTAATGTATGAAATTCTTTTTCTTTGGCGGAGCATCATAAATTTTGGCTCGTATATTTCGCGGAACCTATACGTTTCAGTATTATGGCACCGAGAAGAAATTGCTTATTTTATAAACAATACATTATTTATATATTTTATTTTTATGTAATACTATAAAATATAGTTCTTATAAGAGGTGGCTCGTCTTTAGGGGCAACCGGGGCACTGCCACCTCCACTGGTGGAGATAAAGAGAAAATTTACGTATTACCGTCTACAGAAGGTCGCTTTTCGTTAGCTGCGTAAAGCTCTGTCAGGGGCAGACCTGTATATGCCCCGCTGGTCTATATTTTCGACTCGATTCGAAAAATAAACGACACCGTCAAATTTTATCGACTATATTTTTCTTTTTTCTTTTCTGCGATTTGAACTGATTGATGAGAATTTTTTAAGCGTTCCATAATTCGATCGATTGCTGATTCAAAATGTTCTAACGCTCGTGCAACTGTGTTTCACACACTTTGGGGACAAGAATTCAATTAAATAAATATTAATAAAAACGGTTTCCTGGTTTCCATCATTGCTTACAAAAACTTGCCATTTCTCTTGCATATTTTTGTAATTAAAATGTTGGTTCAAGTAGTTTTTAACCACTGCCGCATTTATGTGTGCTTCATAGACATGAAAATGTAATAATCGGATGGAGCGAGGTCTGGAGAATATGGAGGGTGTGTTAGAACTTTCCATTTTAACCTATGAGTTCTCTCAAAGGTATTTCTCGCTTTGTGAGGGCGTGCATAAAAAAAAATGAGTCGATTTATGAATATTTATTTATTTATTTAAACTTAATAGAAACATTCTAAAGCACCATTCATCCATATAAAAATTGGTTAAAGATGCAAGGGGAATAAGTCTCTCACGCTATATTCCTCCCAGTGTGAAATCACGACAATAGTTAATTTTAATTTTATTTCAGTTGGATTGAAATTGATATTATTTGTTTTATAGGTTAGATGGAATTAAATTAATGAATTCCAACGCGCCAAACTATCTACATAAATATTTTTATAAAACATGCAGAGGGTCTCTTCCTCTTACATATCCACTGGCCAGCTCTATAAAGAATTCCCTGAATTCACCTTTTCGATTACTAACTTAACTCAGTCGCGGTTAACTTACATTATTGAAATAATATGCATTTTACCTACAAGCCATAACACTGGTTAATATGATAATATGAATAAAACAAAAATAATAATAAATACTTAATTATAACAAAGTATAACCGATTTTAGTCGAGAGGATTACTAGTGGAGGTACAAGAGTATGTTTACTTAGACTATTCAATTTGGACGACACAACTTCAACAAGGAGTACGACAAGTTGCGCTCAGACAGTTTTGGACGCCCGTGTGCAGAACTTAGCATCCCTGTATATCTAGTGTGCTTGAAAAAAGCGAATTACGGGCAATTACTTATACTGTTTTATCTTATTTAATGGCGGCTTTAATATAATTTATATATTTAATATTATTAATAATTTTTCCCTCTTGGCGCCTGGTCTGTGTCAACCTAACCTAACCTAACCTAACCTAATCTAACCTAAATACGGCCGGTCTGTGTGCGCCGCACAATCTGGCCACGACCGACGAGTTCTTGAGTACGACTATTCAATTGACTGACATTGCTATAAGAATCGCCTGACCAAAGTAGCAATGAGCTGTCCATGTTGCCTGCAAGAAGATGCGACTACATAGTAAAACTTGCGGAAACCACCAGGAAGAGGACAGTGTATGACCGAACAGAGTGAAAAAAATAAGAGAGGCCTTCATTCAGCAATGATAGGAATGAATTTCGATTTGACGGATATTACGGATCATGAAGATGCGAGATTCTGCGATAATTCCTTAATAATCAGATAAGAATTTAATGAAAATGCGCGATTTCTTCTTGGTTCCGCGATAATATAAATATTTTATGATACGATTATTATAAAAATCTATTCCATTATTAAATAATTTAATTTATTCCATCTTTCAAATACATATTGATTATGAATACAAAGTTTGATAGAAGAAAATCGAAGGATGTTTATTTATACATTTCATACTTTTTTCCATCTACTATTATGGTGTTTAGCACCTTCCGTAATTCAGTCTTTATCTATTGAATGTTTGCAAAACGTCGTCGCTAAATTATTTATTATCTCCGGGAATAAGTAGAAGTCTCAAGGGAGACCACGCTCGCCAAATATGGAGGCTGATTCATTATTACGGTGTTTTTTATGCCCGAAAATTCAGGACGAAGCAGTAAATAAAATGTGACGTATTATCGGTATTCTTTGAATTACTTCATGAAACGGGCATAGAGTTTCTTGATAATAGTGGTTGCCAAACTCTAAGAAAAAATCCAAAAACTTCTGATTCGATTTAACTTGAAGAGATGTTTTCAGTCTTAGATTTTCATTAAGTGTGGCGGTTATTCCATTGATTTCTATATATGATTCCTCTCCAACCCTCTTCATATTTATTTATGTCTTGTAATGCGTGCCACTTACGTTTTCGTGCGTCAACACGCTGATGTCATCCCCCTTCAACTTGATCATCAGCACCCCCCTACAACGCGTCTTAAAAGGAAGCTGTTGAAGGGTCAACCACGCCTAATGTTTTCGCAATTTATTACATCATTAAAACGTAGCTACCGTTATTTAAGCGATTCACCGGATTTTTAACTCTGGAGAATACTCTCGCCACTTCCTAATGACAAAACATAAGCATCAATAAATCAACGAACAAGCTGACAACTATGATTTCCGAATATTCTGAAGATACTATAGGTATCGTACTTTTATAATTCAAGAATAATGGAAGTTATTACCTGAGATTATCACTCAGATAGGGTTTACGCGCCATCCTGAGCCGAAGGATAATGAACAGCCCGGACGACTTACTACTGTCGGGGCCAGGACCATCATGGATAATCGATCGGGTTTATTCAAACTATAACTAATGCTATTTGTATACATAATCAAAAAAAGCGTCATGTAAATCTGTGTTTGAATTTCTATCAAAGTACTCGAAGGAACGTTCGAGTTCAAGTCTCACCATCCTTCTGTAGTGTTTAAAACGACTTTGAAACCCAATTGTGATGATTAGGCTTTAATTTTGATCGTCATATCTATTTTTCTCTTCAATGTTAACAAAAAGTTGCCCTAGTAAGTAGTATTTATTTTTTTAAAAGACGTTAACCATCCAGGAAGTAATTTTTTAGTAAGTCCTGTGGTAGAAATCAATGGCGAAAGCCTTTCGACGATAGTCGTGCGTCAGCCTAATAAATAAAACGTCACGTATGGACCAACATCCCGAGGACACTGACACTCATCAGCTTTTTTATGGTAACCTTGAATATATTGATGTCTTTTCTCTGATTAATTCAATCGTCCACATTTTATTTTATTCAAATTTTTAATGCATAAATTAAAAATTTGCATTTATATAACTAATTAAACACTAGAGCCATAAAATAGTATTTAAAATATAACAAAGGGATAATCCATAATAAACGATATTCCTCATGATGGCAAACACCTATACATATTCGGATTTAAAGCTCGGCTTATCAAAATAAAAAATAAGACATCAGCAACTTTTTCAGCATCATATGGTTTTATTTTAATATGAGAAAAGTTTCAGAGCTCTTTTTAAATATTTGCAAATATATGTAGGCGCAAATATGTGAATTTTATGATAACGTTTATTTAGCCATTCCGCATATACCGATTATACATATGAATACATATAATCGTTGTTATCAAACTTTTATTTTAAAACTATATACATATTTTATATACACATCTAAAGTATGAAGAAGGTAACGTACAAGGCTGCAGCATGAGATGCAAATCCATAAAACGGGAATTTTATATTTCTCTCGTGACCTCAAATTTTGAGCAAATATTATGCTTTCAACTAAGAAAATGAATAAATTGTATGCGGATCGATAAAAATATTTTTAAATAAAATAATATAAACAAAAGAATACAATTTTGCTATTCATCTAATTGTATCAGTTCGGTTCAGTGTGTGAAATGTGTGGTTATCGTGAAGTGAGCTAATGGTTTTGGATGGAGATGGACTTCTTGGAGTGGATAGCTCCTGGTGACTACTTGCAGAGGTAGGGCCTCACGTTAAAATAACAATAGTAGTAAAATTGTAACATGATTTAACGTATAAATTATTTGTTTAGAATATTGCCGGTAGAAGTGAGCTCATAACGACGCAAAGGTAGGAATAAAGCCTAGCTGGGAGAAC